>LIEC01012495.1:22490-75578 GCA_001925005.1 Drosera capensis | reverse complement strand
TCTCGAGAAGCTTTTTTGTTCCTACCCCCAAACTTGTATGCTAATTAAGTTTCATTTAACTCGATGAGTTAAACAAAGTGATTTTTCGATATTATCTTTTCTTTTTCTACATGTTCCTCTTCCCTTCATCTTCTGTCTTGACAAGCATCTTTGTTCCAACAAAATGTGAGGTGAGCGAAACACATATTATATTATCTTTATATATTTATAACAGAGTTTCCTTTCTGATTTTTTCAAAATATATCAAACTCTTATCACATGGTTAAGAATTTATCGAGTTAATCTTTCTTGATAAATTATGTCTTATCTAACTGGGCCTAAATAGAAAAAATTAAGTGATTTATAGATATCACTAGGTCTCATCTAAGTCGTCCTCAAAGTCGTTTATAGATATCATTTTTCTCTCCTAGATGCTCTTTTGTCCTCAATCCCCTCTTTTGATCATGACCTTCTTTGTTCCTTCCTCCACATGGACTTGAATGTTACTTATATCCGATATAACTCAGCTTAAAGCTGATCAAACCAATATATCAATGTATTATCTTCTTCTCAACCACTATGTACTGTACTTAATTAACCAATGCCACAATGAACTTAACCATTACTTCCGACTAACCTTATGACTTAAGCACAAACTCGAATTCATTTACTATAGACTAGTATGTAATTTAACCTTGGAAGTAACGAAGTTGTTAAGATAAAAATTTCCATTGGCAATAGAATGCTAACATTGAGCTCAATGATTGGATGAACTTCAGTGATCGTCACTGTTGTTCAGATGTGTGTGAGTGGCTGTCTGCCCCATCAACTATACAAAAAATTAATAAGAAGTAATATATATATATATATCTATGAAAAATTCATAATCCAGTATTTAGAGATCCTAAATGTGGTTTTGTGTTGAAGATGAATTTAATTTACACATATATGTTATTTAGGTATAATTTGGTTGTTGAACTTCCTCTTTAGGCTCTTCCTAGATCCTAACACATAGAAGTTGTCCGACAACCTTTAAGTTAGGGTTGATAACTTTTTTTTGGGATTGGTTACTAATTATGCTTGTTTGTTAATGGCTTATGCTTAGCCAAGTTATTCATAAGGAGGCAGCGTCAATTTGTGGTATGATATGATATATGATTGCAGATAATGGTGGACCCTGATGCTCCAAGTCCTAGTGATCCAAACCTCAGAGAATACTTGCACTGGTAAGCATTACAAACATCACATTTAATTTTGACCCTATGATAATTTTTTTGTATTTGTTCTTGATTATGTCACACGAATAATTGCAGTCAAGGAGTACCGATTTCTAACGGATGGATAAACATGTATGGCCTAGGGAATGTGTATCTTATTAAACACATCTGTGTGTAAAACTTAAAATTCTTTATGCCTAAGTTTTTATGGAATAAATAAATACGGCTTCGAAAATTTGTGTCTAGAAACGTATTGGTTCAAAGGACTACTTTCTAACTTCATGAGGTTTTCATTTCACTCATTTACTAAGGTGTTTTTTAATCTTTCGTTAGATAACTTTGTGATCTACTTTTGACTTATATACATAAAATTTTATATTTCGTTCAGAATTCTCGCCAAGAAAAAATAATCTGTTTAAATAACGTTATTGTAAATGTTGATGTCTTCGGAAAAATGAAGAATAATGAATTATAAATAAAGACAAACTATAGAGCTTTTAATTTACATGGAGTACGGATTGCATGGCCACCTCACGCACGAAAGCAACCTCGTACGTTTCGTGACCTTTGGTTTCCATGAGGATTCACACTTCTACAAAATAGAAAAAGTATAAAGTACCATAGAATCTCATTAATACGAGAACTCTTTCTTCTTTCCAAAATACTTTTAGGCCCACACTTTGGGTGTTGATGGGGGACAACACATCGAATAAGCAACCGATCACGTCAAACAGTGTCCTGAAACAATCGGCACATCGAACTCTGTCGTGGTTATTTCCGCGACAACAACAATACAATTAGATGTCTCCTGTTATTACATGATATATTATCTATGATAGACAATGAAAATAATTATTTTTTGATATTTTTAATGATTATAAATATTCTCATAAACAGTCACCTATCATAGACAATGAAAATGATTCTTTTTCGATGTTTTTATGATTATAAACATTCCCCTAAGCACTCATCAAGTGCCTGTGGATTGATTTTGTCGAACTATTATATGACGACATATAGGTAGCACATTAGCACAATCGATATTTTTGATAATGATGTGCTTGTTGTAATACTTGTGCTCGCACATATCTCTTATCATGTTTTTGGATATATTATTTATACAGGTTGGTAACAGATATACCTGGAACAACTGGTGCAACATTTGGTGAGAGTTCCTCTTCATAATTCCTAGCTAATATTTTTTTTACTTTTTTTGGCTGAGGAACTCCTAGTTAATATGACAACCGATTACTTCATATAGATCTTGGCTTGTGTACGTACATGTATACATTTTCGCAGGACAAGAGGTGCTGTGCTACGAGACTCCGAGGCCAACCATTGGGATTCATCGATTCGTGTTTGTACTATTCAAGCAGATGGGTAGGCAGACCGTCTACTCTCCTGGCTGGCGCCAGAACTTCAGCACCAGAGACTTTGCTGAGACTTATAACCTCGGCCTGCCAGTCGCCGCTGTCTATTTCAACTGCCAAAGGGAGGGAGGCTCCGGTGGCAGGCGGTTTTAAGTGACCCATAATAGCCTAACTAAGGACCCCTTGCTACATAAATGGCCATAATGAGAATCGACTTTGAAGTAGATTTCGAGTGAAGTGGTCGTGGTAACTAGAGATCCATAAACTCCCAGACCGCGATAACTGTGCTTCTAGAAAATATGAAATGTATAAAGGTTGCAAAATAAACATGGCCTGACTACGGCATTAGGGGTCGTATGTAACAAATAATTTTGTATCCCTGTTATGGTTTGGAGTGAATTTGAGTGCATCAAGTGCTAATATCAAGTTGATCTATGTTGGGAAAAAGTCGTATAATATGCCGCGAAAATTTCCCTAGCATATTTTTCTAACCGTGCAATTAAAATAAGATATTTAAATAATCCAAAATAAATAGAGACGGAACAAAGATTTTTATGTGGGAAAATCCCCTAAAACATAAAAAGGATAAAAATCACTGGACCGTTACGATACAAAATATCTACTAATGAGAGATTATAAATTTCTTCCTTAGGTTCTATTAGAGGATTACAATCATCAAAATTACTCACAGTAATTTTTTTCTATCGGATTAAAATATATACCTGTAAAAGATACCACTCAATATTTTAAATTGAATATTTTCTCACTTTTGGGAGATTTTGTGTGATTCTGTATACATGGGTAATGTTCTTGCACAAAAAGAGTTAAACATGCAGTTTGTTAACTAGATTCGTAAGATAAGTTCAAAATGAAAAAGGCATTGAAGTAATCACAATCAGAAATGATCATGATACTGAATTTGATCAAACAGGAGTAGATGTTTACTGAAATGATCATGGGATAAAGCATAACTTTTCAACACCAAGAACACCTCAACAAAATGATGTAGTAGAAAGGAATAACAAGACACTTATAGAAACAACCAGAACAATGCTTGCTGATGCAAACTTACTAAAAAACTTCTGAGGAGAAGTAGTAAACACTGTATTTTATATTCAAATTAGATATATTATACATAAATTACACAAGAATACTCCCTATGAATTATGGAAAGGAAAAACACCAAGTGTCAAATACTTTCATTTCTTTGGATGTAAATGTTACATACATAACAATGATAAAACTTATCTAGGGAAATTTGACCCTAACACAGATGAGGGAACCTTCTTAGGATACTCCACAACTATTAAGACATTTAGAGTATATAATATCAAAACACAAACAGTTGAGGAGTCAGTTCATGTTTCTTTTGATGAATCTGAAATATCCATGCGTGATACTAATATCTTTTGATGAGGAATGTCCATGCATAGATGATGGAAAAGATGAATACGAAAGTCTTGAAGCTGTAGAAAAGAAAGAGTAGTTTGCACACACAGCTGTTGAACAATAATACAGCAGAGTCAGAGTAGCACATGATGCAACAACAATTGGAACACACAATTGTTGAACAAGACAAAAGGAGATGGATCAAGACACATACACATGATGTCATCGTTGGAGCCAAATATACACATGTGCAGACTAGAAGAGCAAAGACCAGATTAAAGATTAAAGAAGTTCATGATGTTGTTAGTGTGTTTAGGCTAAAAATTAGATAGGTATCTATAGTTTATGTTAGATTCTGAAGAGTAAACGATCACAGATTGAGAGCATTGTGTGGGACCACCAGATACAAACTACTATAGAGAATTTTGACTAATCAAGTAAGACATACATGGACAAAAAAGACCTACAAATTCTTCAGGATCTAGGATTAAACTTGCAAACGAAGACCAATACAACAATGGATGGAGTGCATCAAATATGGATGCAGACGAGGTTGCAGTAGTGGCTGGATACAAACGAGGTCTTAACGGTACTGAGTGCAGATTGAGAAATAACAGGCTGGAGGTCAGCAGAGATGACTGCTGAGGTTGGGTTAGAGGTCTGAGGATCAATCAAATCGAAGATTTGAGGTTCATAGTACAACAGTATGAGAATCTGAAAAAGGTGAGCTGTCAATATTTGTGAAGGTTCATATTTAACTAGCTGTCACATCAGATCTTGTATATAAGTCACGGGTTCATTCCCTCAGCCTATAAAAGGGGTTCTAAGAGCTCAAGAAAGATAGCAGTTAAATGAGAGATTAAACGTACATAGTGTGCAAAATAATCCAAAATTCAAAAGCTGTACGAGGAAGACGAGGAAGAAGAGGTTCACTAGTCTACACTGAAGAACCGAAGCTATAACAGAGTCCAGTAAAGGATCTGTGCAAGGATCTAGGTTCTTCACCTTTTGACAAATTAGTTAGCTTGTAAAAGGGGTTGTCTTGTATGCCAAAAATAAAAAGATAGTGAACTCACCCCTTGTATTGACTAAACTCATCACAAAAGGAAGACTGGACTATGCTCTTGATTATCAATTGATAACGAGTGTCTGAACAAGTATAAATCATATGTTCTTGATCTCCTTTCATTGTTGTGAGCTTTTAGAACTGTTAGATATTAATTACAAGAGCAAAATAGAGACAAACTCACAGAGTTTGAGTCTTTGCTGGAGACCACTTCAGTAGTCTGTAAAGAATATTAGTGGTGGAAATTAATAATTTCCCTGCGTTGCACTGATAAATCTTAAAACAACTAATTTATCACATCTCTAGGTTGAACTTGTGGATCTAAAAAGGTGGTTAAATGTCATTGGTACCAAACAAGCTCAATGGAGCGTCTGAAGGGATGTTTTGTTGCAAAAGGCTACATGCAGATTTATGGTCAGGACTATGAGGAGACTTTTTCTCTCGTTGCCAAAATGCCTTTAATTCGTATAGTTATTTTCTTAGCTACTCGGTTTCACTGGCTCCTTTATCAACTTGATGTCAAAAATGCTTTTTTTCATGGTGATCTTCTTGAAATGGTACATATAGAGCAACCAGGTTTGCTGCTCAAGGGGAGAAGGTGTGTCATCTATGTAAAGCTCTCTATGGACTAGGCTCCTCGTGCTTGGTTTGGTCGATTGAGTGAGGTAGTTGATGGTTTTGGTATGCGAAGATGTAGTATGGATCACTCTGCTTTCAATAAGTCTTCTTCCAAAGATTGGGGGTTCTACTAGTTTATAGGGATGATATTGTTGTGATTGAAAGTTATGCGGATGGTATACACCTACTAAAGAGATTTCAATAGAAAGAGTTCAATAATAAAGATTTAGGTTTACTTTGATATTTCTATGGTATATGTAAAGTTCGAGTTTCAACCTAGAGGGGGAGGGGTGAATAGGTTGTTTAAGACTACTCAGGTAGTCTCCAGATGACAATTGGTAGTCTACAATAAAGATTTGTAACTATTTGAGTTTATCTCTTTTTGGCTGTGATGATTTATTAGAAGAAATTCTAAATATCAATGCAATGAAATCAATAAGTAGACATAGTATTTATACTCGTTCAGATACTCGATATCAACTGATAATCGAAAGTTTAGTCCAATCTTTCCTTGGTGATCAGTGTAGTTAAGTCAAGAGGTGAGTATCACTATCTCCTTGTTTGAGCTTACAAGAAACTTCCTTTTTACAAGTTGTCTAACTTATACAAAAGATAAAGAATCTAGATGCTTTACATAAATCCAAACTTTGGACTCTGCTCCAAGATTTGTTCTTCTGCAGACTAGTGACATTTTCAACTGTATCTTCACGATTTGGGTTTCTTGAGTAATCTTAGAATTGCTAGATTGCTTTGCACTCTTTGTTTTTCAATCCTTTTTCAACAGCACTACTCAATAAGCCTCACCGATTCCTTTTTAAAGGCTCAAGGAATGAACCTAAGCAGACATCGCACTGTTTCTGGAATGACACCTTGCCACTGGTGTTCCCCTCTATCTCGTTCCTGACGCTGCCAGTCCACTATCTCTAGAATTTATGCCATTGCTATTTTAACTCAAATCTTCACTTGACTGACTTCAAATCTCTGACCCCACCCTGACAATCATCTCTGCTGTAATCGGTTCTGTTGTAATTTTTAGTCTGCACCCAGTCTCTATTACAACCCTAGTCTGCATCCCATATTGCATTCCTAGTCTGCACCCAGTCTCTGTTGTAACTCTTGTATGCACTCAGATCTGACTCAGTTCATGCCTTTCCATGTTGGTCCTCGTCTGCAAGCTCAGCCCTCCATTCTGAAGCCTTCGAGTTCTTTTGTTCCTTATCAATACAATAGTTGTTCATCTAAAGTACTCTGTAGAAGTCTGCATCTGGTGTTCTGCACGATGCTTATACATCTGCAACCGTCTAGTCACTGGCATCCGACCTAGACTGCAACTACCTACTTGACTTCTAGCCTAAACATACTAACTACATTATAACTAATACATCTTAAGTTTTGTTACATCAATTTCTATACAAATGGAGGGATTGCATATTCCTATCAATATAGAAGTAGCTTATTGTAATGGTGATATTGCTCTCTTCCAACGCAAATGGCTCTTGACATTCTTAAGGAGATAGGTTTGCAAGATGCTAGGCTAAGTGATACTCCAATGGATCCAGCAGTGAAACTTGATATTGAAAAAGGAGAACTTCTACATGACCCATAGAAGTATCGTTAATTGATAGGGAAGTTGATTTACCTTACCATCATTCGACCAGATACTGCCTTTGTAGTGAGTGTGGCAAGTCAATTCATAAACTCTTCTCGAACTACACATTGGCGAGCTGTGCTACAGATTGTTCGCTACTTGAAAGGAGCTTCATGTCAGGGACTAGTGTTCCGAGATCGTGGTCATCTGGATATAGCTGAGTATGAAAACCCCAATGAGTCGTATTCTGTAGAGGTAGTTGGATATTTTGATGAAGATTGGGCAGGTTATCCTATAGATCGTAGATCCACTTCAGGACATTGTTTTTTTCTTGGTGGTAATCTTGTATCATGGAAAAGTAAGAAACAACAAGTTGTTTTGCGATCTAATACAGAGGCTGAGTATCATGCTAAGGCAAATGTTATAGGAGAGCTATAATGGATACGGATGCTACTTCACGAGATTGGATTATCTATGGTTGGATCAGTTGTTCTTCATTGTGATATTCAGTCCATTCACATTGCAACCAATCCGATGTTTCATGAGTGGATAAAGGATATAGAGGTGGATTGTCATTTTGTTCAAGAAAAGGTGAAAGATGGTATCGTGAAGTTGGTATAACACAATCTGATGAGGAGTTAGCCGATATCTTAACAAAGCCACTTCGACGGGGACATATTTCATATATTTGTAACAAGTTGGGTCTTTATGATATGTATGTCCCAACTGGAGAGGGAGTGTTATAGTTTATTATTAGGGTTATCAAGTTCGTCCAAGTTATGCTATGGGCCTAATTTGGTTAACCCTAATCTAAGTCTATAAATATGTAACTCCTCTCAATAATAATAATTATTCGCTTCTCATATTCTTACATGGTAGCATGTTGAGATAAAAAAAAAATATAATGGGCCTACTACTATCATTTCAAATTTTTTGATAGAATTGGTTCTACGACATGTTATCAGAGCAGGTGTGGCAGTGAGATCACGGGTTCGAATCTTGCAATCCCCAATTGTTGTTGTGTTTATGTTTGTGTGGCACTTGGTTTATGTTGGGTCAATGCATTGTCCATGCAAAGTCCAAGTGGGTTTTCGCGTGATGGGTAGTGTTGAGATACAAATAATATAATGAACGTATTATCATCAGTTTGAACTTTTTTCTAAAATTGCTTTCACAACACAAGCTAGTCGTTAACCGCCATTGGAGCGCTCGCTAGAGCTCTCAATGATATTCTCATTCACCAAAACAGAGTCTTACAACACATGTATAGTGCTTTATTACAAAAGGCTATTTATACTATCGAGAATAGAGTTTGTCACAAGGGTTTAATTCCCTGTACTATAACGCACCGAGTTACCATGATCCCTCGACTTAAATACAACACACACCTTAAGAAACAATATATGTTACAATACAATCAACAAATTAGAAAACTCGAGACATACGACATCCAATTTAAAGTCCATCTTGTTGTTGCGTTTTTTTCAAGTAGCACGAGACATTATGACTGGGATCATGAGAGAAAGGTTTGAACAAACAAAGAAAGCAGGAGCACGAGAGATTATGACTGGGATCACTACACTTGGACTATGAGATGACACGAGAGCTGACAATAAAGAAAAAAAATCCATATAGAGAAATTAACGTTTCTCCAAATATAAGAGCATGAACAAATCACAACGTTGGGAATGGATAGGTTCGATCTCAGGATATGGGAAAAATAACATTAGAAAGTAATAAGACGAAATGGTAGAAAGTTAATATGCACCATGACACAAGAGGTTTATGTGGTTGTCCACGAGCAACCCGATAAATATTTCCATAATTAGAGTGAATATTGTTACAAGAGAATTTTTCATCTACTAACTGATTTTTTGGCACTCGGAGCTCGCACATCCTCAAATATAATTCTGTAATATTTAAGACAACCTCTAAATCTAATTGTAACTGGTGAGAAGATATACCCAAATACTATATTGTGTTTGTCCCTAATTCTCTAACGGATGACTTGCTTGGCCATGTGCTTGTTCTTTTTCATCCAAACCTGACGCCTTCCTACAAGCTTCATTGGCTACGAGAATGCAATCTACTCAATCTCAAAAAACCACTTCGTTCAACTTCTGTGTATAATTTAGCCGCTGCCACATTTTGTTGTTTTATGACCAAACAAGTAGTTGTTTTTCGTTTGCTAGCTTTGTCCTGCAGCTTCATCAACATTTGGGCCACTTTGCATTAAGTAATCATTTTGGTTCAATCATGTCAAGCCAAAGAATTCGCTTCCAAATTCTCATTGGATAAATCACAAAGGGAGACTTCAATGTATCCTTACCCAGATGAAAACAAGTACACATTCTCATTTTTAACACTTCCATGGTACTTGATTTTAGAAAATTAATACCACAACGATCTCCACCTTTATTTTGAAATCAATCATGTCCATTACCTTCATCTAAAATATCACTTTCATTCAAAGTTGGCCAAAGCGTGAATCGAATTGGAATAGGTCTTTTTTAGATCGAGTTAGTTCATCGATTCACTATTGAAATGGTCCAAGTCAGTCCGATTTAATTGGAGTCGGCACGGTTCTTCTTTTTTTTTTTTTTTGAATAAATCAAATCTTAATGCACAAGATAGATAACTTGAAGAAATTATCATATATTTTGTTCATTACATACAAATGCATACAAAATAAATGAAACATCATAAAAATGAAGAATGGCGAACAACTTCATAGCTTGATCCCATAACGTTGAAACAATATCCGTCTCCATATTCACCTTCGTATCCACCTCCATATCAACCATATCCACCTGCATAATCATGATCAACCCTCGTGTGGAGATTAGCATCTCGACGAACATCACAATCACCACCACCATCATCATCACCACCTTCGCCTTCTTTATAAGTTTATTCAATAAGTTTATAGTCATAATTAAATAATAATAACTAGATACAACTTATAAAAGTTTATTGATTGTAATTCTTATCTGTTTTAAAACCATGATTTGTTCCTCTATGGATGACACCATTCTTTCAATCACATTTCTCAATCTCTCTCTAACCTTAGCATCTATAGTTACGCTTTGTGCATACATGGGATGTGGAATCAAGTAATATCCTGTGACTAGAAAGAAAAAATATTGACATATTTCTAAATTTGATAAAACCGTGAGGTAATTAGTAATTTCTTTAGCAACGACATGCAAGTAATGATGCAATGTTTTCGTCCACCTTTGATTGATTATATTGGCATATTTACTACAACCCTATTGCATATTGTCTCAACTTGTCCCAATACGAATTATCCAACAATAATCGTTCGGTAATCATGTCGTGCTTCCTATCTCTAGAGCATAGCCTGCATAAGTATTGTAATCGATAATTATAAATATAGAACATTATCTTTTCATTTCATTGCAATAATAATTAATTAGTGATTCCCAATGTAAAGCTTCATTCCAAGCGACTAATGTCACTATCCTTCACAATGCGTCGTTTTGCTCAAGAATAGACTGCATTGAGATAAAATTTATAGCAAAATGAGTGACCCCTAGTCTCAAGAGCTCCCTCCCTCCGGTCTCTACTCTCATTACGCTGAGAATGGTCCTATGATTATAGCAAAATCTGATCAAAGTTTGTGTTTGATGTATTAGTTTTGTCACTTGCTCCTCCTTTGTAATATCTTCTAACATCAAGTCGATGCTATGAGTTGTACAAGGGCTCCGAAAGATCTTATCCTTTTCAAACATCAACATATGTCCTCCTGCTTTAAAGTTTGTTCCGTTATCCATAACGACCTACGACAAAAGAATACAATCATTAAAAGTTTGAATTTAAAGTGTAAGGAATCTCATCAATAAAATTTGAAACATTCAACTTTATCTGAACAACTCGATATTCCCAATCTCATCGATGACACTTTCAATTTGTGAACATATATAAGTTGCAGTCTGATACTCATTGGTAGCATCGATCGATATCAAGAACACGGCCCCTTGTGCACTATAAACTAAAAAATTGATGATGTGCCTCCTTTTTGTATAGTCCATCCATTGCACATCAATGTACATCCAAACTCATCCTAATAATTATAGAAAGTGCTGAAATAAAATCGATGCTCTTCCACTTGTACATCTAAGAAGCTACCACCAATGTTTCGGGCCATCGGGTGAGGTAATCTTAAACCAAGCTCCGTTATGGTGTCGACCATAGTCCTATAATAAGGACTCTATTCTGCATTGAAAGGGATAAGACTAAAATAATAGAATTCCGCTACGGCTCGTGCGATGTTCTTCTTCGTCTCGTTGAACTCTTCCCCTATTTATCAATCTTTGTTTACACACTTCCTCTCTTTCTAAACATGTCAGGGTCCGCGGAAAGAGCTTACTCCTTAGAACTTACCCCTCTTCCCTTAGATTTACCACCTGCACAAGTACACATACACAAATAATCATATAAGTCTTTACTCATAAAATGTAAAATACGAACACATCAATTTAGAATTTTAATTTTATCAAATATTGGTGTATAAGCTGCCTCATGGACACTAACTGAACGACTACCAAGTGATGCTTGTCCAGGATCTGAATACATCCTTATTGCCACATCTCGAAGTTATTTCTCTTTATTGGCTTCCATCTTCTCATGTCTCTATCTTTCTCGTTTTCATCCTCCTCTAACTCGGACCCAACCTAAAACCTATCGTCACCTGGTGGATATGCTACCTCCTTTTCTCGTGCCTTTGTTTATGTGCCTCATCTTGAGTTTCAGCCTTCTTTGTAGCTAATATAGCAAACATTTCCTTTCGAAACTCCACTGAAACTCTAGCGCAACCTTTTATTTCTCCATGGATCCCAGTTAGATGTTGTTTCATCCTAAACACGGCATCACTCATAGCTTTTCCCACAATAATTGCATTGCACCCTCATTCTTGAATTTTAGAACCACCCTTAACCTGAACACAATGTTACCAAACAGGATCATTGCATTAAAGTCCCGGATTCTTTCGCCCTAACTTTAACCATTTTGATCACTATAAGAAACTGATGATAGTAAACATTCATCAAACAACATATCCTTTGTGCATTAACACAGAAAAAAAAGGACTGAAGTCCTTTATGCATTAACATGAAAAAAAGAGACTGAAATCGTTTGTCCAAATCCACTGAACCGGTTCAGCTCTCACACAAGAAAAAAACACATCAACAAACAAAACAGAGGTTACTGTACATTAAGAAATAAACAAATAGACACACAAAAACCAAAAAAAAAGAAAAAAAGAAAAACGCATCGTTAGTCGCCTGATCTATCAAACAACACACCTCTGTACACCAAAAGTCCAAAACTCCAAATCACCAAACTTCCAAAGTCATTCAACTGTAATAAAAGAAAAGAAAACATACCTCATATAGATCATAGCAGGCGGTAAGGGGAGGAGATAAGGCCAACCACCCTTTCACCAATTCGATCGAATCTGAATTCTGAAGAGAAGGGACATGGAGAAAGTGATGGGAGTGAAAGAGGGATGAGGTAGACAGGGTATAAAGTGATGGGGAGAAAGAGATGGGCACTTATACCCAATAATTTAGGGTACCTAAAGCATGGTCAATTCGGGCTTATTTGGTTTCAAGGAACCGAAACAATTCAGGGGAGAGGGGGGAATCAAATGATCACTTGATGGTTCAGCTGCTCATGCGATTTGTGAACGAGTCTTCTAAATCGGGGATTCAAGGCCTGAATAGAAACTAGTTTCGTTCAAGAACGATGGTTCGAACAATCTGGGGTGATTCGGTTCGATTCATCGAACTATGTTTTCATTTGAAACATAAAGGTATTGGAAAGGATGACCTCTATATGTCTCCATCAGAATCATCACATCGTCACCTTTAAGCGAATCTTCCAGGTAACTCCACCAGAATTGTATGTACCCTTGACCACGTATTTGTTTTCTTATCCATGTTCTCATCCTCACATTGTCGGTCATCGTGAAACCTTGCAACTTAAACCAGTTGTCATTGTGCAACCATTTCATGAACACGAGTGCATCCTTGGTAACCTTCATCGATCTATCTTGACCCCTGAAATAAAGCCCCTTCGACAATGAGATAAAATTCTTCATAGCAGTGGAACATGTTTAACTTTCTCTAGAGCTCTAATCATCCCGTCATGTGTCCTTATGCGGACAGTGCCAGCTCTAGAGGTCAAGTTATTCACCTTCATAACTTTCACGTTGCATCAATCATAGGATGAGAACCATGATCATTACGAGCACATGAAATCTGTAGCATCACTATTAAAGATCCGGATTTCTTGAGATTTGAAACCTCCATCGGCTACATATACCTCATGGTCACTAACAAGTCCAACCTTGGACTATTCACCCTCGTGAGTGTTGCTTGTGGAAATGGGGTCATTAGCTTTAAAAACGTGGCAGTTTCTTTTGATATGCCTCTTCCTATGCCAAAGCCAACACTTATGTTCACCCTTATGACTTTTAAAATGGTCCCTCGAGGATGAAGTTTGATCGTCCTCAACAAGAGAGAGCCTAGCCATGAGCTACGCTTCTCTAGAGTTCGTATCCAATAATATTGTCATTAAATCATATAACTCTAGCTTTTTCCCTCCATAAAGCAACTCAATGTTATGACTAAGGTGTCATAATTATTGGATAATATGAACGATATCATTGTTTTATCAATTTTTTCTAGGTGTATGCAAATACTCTTCAATTAAGTAATAACATCATTGAAATTATCATGGTGCAAACAAAGGAAGACTTGATGCATCCTTATCCACATTTGAAAACAAGCACACATTCGCATTTTAACACTTTCTTGATAATGACTTTGGAAAATCCATGTCCCGACATGGGAAGGGACAATGAGAGATTGTCACACAAAAAAAAAAAAAAAACACCCAGGAAAACGCAAGTGAAGATACACTTGTGATAATGAAGATATTAATACGGCCATAACAGTGAAGGACAGTCGACGAACAAGAGTGACACCTCAGAGAGGATGAGAATCTATACAAATGCCATGATAAAAATGAGCTCCAATGATGAGTAATAAAATCAGCCAAATATAACAACTTCAAAGAAATGATTAATGTTCTTATACCATGTTGACCTCATAAATTATCAATAAGAAAATGAGCAATTTATACATTCATAACTATCCTCGAGGCTCACAATGGATTTAGAAACCAAAGACATGGAAAAAGTTCTCTGTAGGCATCACCAATCTTAAACAAATCCAAACTTCATCTAGAATTACAACCCTGAATATCATTGTGTTCCCATGGAACGTATAAAACCTTGGTAGTCTTCGAAGCTTGACAACTGGAAAATTGTTATTTTCTCTTCGATCTTCACTTTCTCCTCCAAATCTATTTTCATGACTTCCAATATCATGAAGAGACCATTGTTGGTCAATAATCTTGACCATCGCCCATTACTATTGCACCGACCACTATTACACGTTTTTTGTACCAAAACGTGTGATATGCATCCTTGATTTAGTCCTATAAATAGTTTAGGAATTCATGTATCAAAATCATCTCCTCAACAATAAAACATAAATACAGAAAACGGGAAGTTTCCCACCAAACTTCATCAAGATCCTTAACCAACAATTGGTATCAGAGCTAGTGGTGGTTGCTCAGAGGTGAGGAGACAATTGCCGAGGACCCCCGGCCGAGGAGATATCGGGCGGAGAAGAGGAGGTGACGGCGGTGGTGGTGAGGAAGGCAGTAGAGGAATGTTTATTGGAGGTGTTTTCGGGGTGTGAAGCAAAGAGGCGGCCGCGCTTGAAAGAAAAAAGGGGAGGAGAGAGAAAACACATACTTCCTTTTATATAATCCTAATTTTTGGTCAAGGCAAATTCAAGGGGTATATTTGGAATTAAAGAAGATTTTAAAAAAAAAAGACTCAAAAGGAAGATTTGATTTTAAGGGATATTTTTTTTTTAAAAAAAGAAAGAGATTATAAAAAATCATTCTTTTAAAGAAAAGGGAAAAATTGTTTTTTTTTTTTTTTTGGAAAAGAAAAAAAAAATGTCCATTGTTCCCCAGCAGGTGTCAAAGGAGAGTGGCGGAATGCCGTTCAATTTTTCGATGCTGAACTCCTCAAACTATACGGTATGGGTAATAAAAATTGAGGCGATCCTACATGCCCAAGAACTTTGGGAGGCGGTCGAACCAGCAGAGGAAGAGGAGGTTAGTCTAAGAAAGGACAAGAAGGCGCGTGCTTATATCCTCCAAGTCATCCCCGAAGATGTTCTTCTTCATATTACGAAGAAGGCCCGGTTATTGATATTAAAAAGTGAATTTGATGCTCTGCGGATGACAGAACAGGAGTTCATTGACGAATTCGCCGTAAAACTCAGCGGCATGTCCAGTAGGTTTTCTAGTCTTGGTGCAGATCTTGACGATGCTGCACAGTCGTTGCCGGGATTAAACAATTTTACGATCTTGAGACGATGCAGTTTGAGGAGGCCATAGGGCGGTTGAAAGCGTTCGAGGAGAGAGCTCGACTGCGCGAGAACACCGGTAGTGGTGGGAATCAGCTCATGTTCACCCGTAATGAACGACAGGCACCCCAGGGGAACAGCACTGGGGAAGCGTCTTCATCTGGTCAGGAATACCGATTCGGTACCTCAGACCGAGGCAAAGTCGAGTGGTGTGAACGAGGTCACGGAAGGAGCGATCGAAAGGACGATTATCCAGCTCGCCAGGAAGGTGCGGGAGGCACCGGTAGCAGAAGGCGTGACAAGAGCCATATTAAATGTTTCAACTGCGGGAAGATGAGACATTATGTTTCGGAGTGTCGCAGCAAGCGACGAAACGACGATAGACAGTACACAGACGCTGCTCCGGATGAGCCAGCGCTATTGTTTTCCATGTCTCAGGAGGAGACACGAGTTAAGCAAAAAAAAGCCCTACAGCTCAAAGAAGAAAGGGTGTTATAGATGTTTCACCAGGACGAGGTGAAGACAACAACCAAGGATGTGTGGTACCTAGACAACGGTGCCAGTAATCATATGACAGGACGACGAGAAATGTTTCTAGAACTTGATGAAAAGATCATCGGGGAGGTGAGGCTTGGCGATGGCAATGTCGTTCAAGTAAAGGGGAAAGGAACGATCGTGTTCCAGTGCAAGAATGGAGATCAGTATATCCTCCATAAGGTATACTATATTTCTAAACTTTGCACTAATATCATGAGTCTTGGACAAATGACAGAGAATGGAAGCGAGGTCAACATGGTGGGAGATGCCATAAATATGTATGACAACGGCAAGTTGTTGATGTTCGTGAAGTGCACATCAAATCGTCTTTACAAGATTAGTTTGGAGTTAGCCAAACTAATTTGTCTCCTAGCAAGCTTCGAGAAGCCGGAAGGTGTGGCAGGCGCAACAAACTCAGTCGATGGTGCAGCTTGTTCGCCACCTACGGCAGGAGAGGCATGTCTATCTATTTCGACTTTGCGCATAGAAGTTCCGAGTTCCCTCGACACCAGCAACGGTGAATTCCGACGACGACGATGGGGAGATCGTCGACGAGCAAGGACGTACAGACAGCGCAGAGGCAATGATGTGGAACTTCAACGCAAGAAGCATGGTTCCCTCAAAAAGGCAAATTGGGTCGAATTGATGTCTGGTCCATCTAAGAAGAATGGTGTTGACAACAGCGAGAAAAAACCCGATGGTTTATCGGAGCAGAGGCTCGATAAGCAGAAGAGCAAGAAGGTTAGAAATCTCTTCATACTCAGGAAAACTAGCATGAGAGAAGAAGCGGATTGCATTCATACCAGGACGGGAGAAAAGGATGCGACGCGGAAAGAAGTGCTGGAAACATTCATGAAGGTGGGAAAAGAGCGGGAAGCTTTGCTAACCAATCTTCAAACAAAAGTGAAGAGTCTCGAAAAGAAGTTCGCAAGAACACAAAAGGAGAAAAGGTCATCGCATTGGCATTATGTGAGATCGAGTTTATGGCAGCCACTGCAACAGCATGTCGAGATATTTTGGTAAGGAACATGCGAAGGAGTCTCATGTTCTGGAGTCATGTCAAGATTAGGGGGAGTATGTTGGTCAATAATCTTGACCACCGGCCATTATTGTTGCACCGGCAACTATTACACGTTTTTTGTACCAAAACGTATGATATGCATCCTTGATTTAGTCTTATAAATAGTTTAGGAGTTCATGTATCAAAATCATTTCCTCAGCAATAAAACATAAATACAGAAAACGGGAAGTTTCCCACCAAATTGCTTACCTCGCCACACCACCATCAAGATCCTTAACCAACAATAATGGCTTGTGTGTCTACCTCTCCCTATTAAGTACTAGCACTAAAACACTAACCGACTTCCTAAGTGTTAACTCAACCTATGATATCTACATAGAATCATAGATTATACTGAACCCGGTAGATTCTATATTCAGTAATACTCTGATGTAGTCAATATAATCAGATATCATCCTAAACAAAAAACACAATGAAATCCCCCAAATAAAAACAGAGACAATACCTCTTCAATTAGATATTTCGCAGCACATGTAAACTGCTTCTCTTTCTCCTCATCGTCTAATTGCTAGAAGCTTCTTCGTCGGCCGATCAGTGGCCTTGGTACTATATGCAGCATTTAATGCAGGGAATTTCGTGTTAAAAACATAAATTTTGATCTTCGTCGGCAGATCAATGGCCTTGGTACTGTATGCAGCATTTAATACAGGAAATTTCGTGTTAAAAACATAAATTTTGAGAAGTTCGAACGTAGTCAACACCAAAATGCTCTCTTGGTAATTACGGATTACAGTGAGGTTTTTTTCCGGGATTAAGATGGTGACATACTTATACTTGCTCCGATATCATCATCATATTTATACTTATACATGTTGATCAATTTATTTAAAGTTAAAATCGATAGTAGATTAATTGCTCTAAAACTCTTTTTTTCCAAGTCAATCATGTGTTACCTATCATCATATTTAGTGAAATACACGTATTAAATCATTTTATATACATATTAAACATGAACGTGTTTTTAAAATTAATTATATATACCATATTTCAACTAGTCAACGTACTTTTCTATCTTTTTCCTTTTTTTAAATTATTTTACTAACTATGCCTATCAGACCGGGGTCAAGCTAAGAAACTGGTTTTTCAGGTCAGGTCACTAAATTGTTTTGTTTTGACTGTCTGATGCGGTTCTGATAACTTGGCTTTAATAGTTATAGGCTATACATGATTAGTCTCATTAGCATTATGTCTCAGTAACCAGTATAGGATGCTTTTTTAACGATTCGATCCTGAGAATTGATACATCTTTGGCCAACTTCTGCAACAACAGGTCTACAGTCTTAAGCCTTCTACGATTCAACCCAATCATAATCAGGGCCCGATATAGTATGAAGTCAAAGGGGCAGGTGACACTCCTGGGGTTTCTATGTTTCTAATATATTATCATCGTCTCAAAAGAATTATAACTGGTTGATTTATCATGATAATTTATATATATGTTGATTTTTTTTAAAAACTAATTTGTCTTTTAACTTGTGTGAGTGGGAGAAACGAGAAAAAAATTGAGAAGAAAAAAGTAGTGGGATGAATTAATATAATATAAAATAAATAATGGAGATATTTTGATATTTCTATACAAAAATAGATTTCAAATAGAATAATGTTGTAATTTAATTGGAACATCTTAATTTATTAAATGTTATAATTCTTTTGGGACGAAATGAGTATATGTTTTGATTCCAAGTTAAGGGACATGGAGAGCATTGCCCAAATAGCTTAGCACAACAAACCATTACGAAAATAATAATGTATTATTTATAAACCTATAGCTATGCTTACTTTATCATTTATTCTTATTTATGTTTACGTAAATAATTTATTTTTTATAAATCAATTTCTATTTTAATCTTGTTTTTTCCTTGACAAAAACATTAGAAATAAATCGTTTGTCACAAATAATATAGGATAGACCAATCGTTGTCTAGTGAGTCTGGTGAGACCGATCGGATGCTACCTTGGTGAGAGTGACCACCTATATACTAGAACCAAATAAATCGGGCTAGATGAGAGACCGAGGTTTCACAGAAATAAGTAACTGAGGAAATTGAATGAGAAGATATCTTTTTTGGAAAATGAGATTAACTATGTATAGGAGTCTCCCTCCTCCAACCAAACTTTAGGTGGGTTTTCCTTGATCCATTTACTTTTGGGCTTGTTCTCTCTTTTGGGGCCAATCCCTTAGGTTTTGTTATTTTGGAGATTGTTTGGGTGACCATCATGTGCCCCCGAGGGTAGAATAAGTTTTATGTCATCTATTGGGATAGAGTAGAGGACTGTCTCTTTACTAAGATGTTCTTTTCTTAGTCCATTGATGCGACCGGAACAGTTTAGGACGATCTGTCTAGTCGAAACGATTTCAAGAGATCCATCCACTTTAGGAGTTAGTGCGTCAGTAAGCATTTCGAGGGACGTTCTACCCCTGTCTTGGACCTAGAGTCTACATCTTGTTTTGGGTTTTTCCAAGATGCAATCAGCAGGTCGTGCATCGATCTAAGATCTTTTCTCCACTTTGGGTCTTTCTTGAAGGCATTGTCCTAATCGTCCGTCATTTCAAGGGCTTTTATCTTCTTCTTTTTGGGTTTCTAATCAAGGCTGTTTGCCATCAGTGTCTCGTTCTAAGGACTTTTCCTAAGGAGGTGGCCAACTCATAAACTGGTCTTTCCTTACTTATGCCGACCGAACGCATGACACCATGACTGACCGGATGTAAGGTATGGCTCCTCTATCTTTAACTTTTTGCTCTTTGAATCCTTAACTTTTGTCTCATCTCACATAGTCTATAAGGGGTCCTTTGAGTGTGGCTTGGCCCAATCTGGTTTGTCAGAGTTAGGGTTTCTCCGGATGATGTTTCCTCTTCCCTCCGTGTCACCTATAAATATGGGCACTTTTGGAGGCCCACCATTCTCTCTCCTCGTTCGTAGCATTCTACGGCCGATTGGAGCGGTTGGTCACTCTATCCAATCTTCCACCATATTTTTCTTCGTGTGTCCCTATTTTCAAGTAAGGATGTTTTTTAACTCAGGAAATATTTTGAACGATGTAGACATAGAGGACACAGGTCCTAATTTGGCTGATGTGCCACTTGACCGGTCAATTATTGAATGGTTGATCGACCTTTCATCCCTCGACCCTCTAATCCACCAAGGGATGGAAAGAAGTTTGAATTGGTTTAGGGCGCTTTGGGCCATGTCTCACCCCATGAGGTGGTCGAGGTGACTGACCCTGAGGAATCGGATGAGTCTGATTCGAATTATGATGTTGTGTCCGAATGACACGGGACCATACCCTAGTCGACCGGGCGTTGATTCTTCAGTAGATAGAGAGAGCAGAAAGAAGGGAAGAAGAAGAGGAGGAGAAAGAAAGGGATACGTAAAACTAGCAATTTCTCCCGTATAGTTAGGATGTATCATTCCTGAGTCACAAAGCTCCAGGTAGCTATCTTCATGAGATAGTATCCTATTCTAGAGGATCACATCCTCTCTATACCACCCTTTGACTGGTTGGTTTCTCAGAAATAGAGGATGGAATTCTTCCGATGTGTGAGGATAAGGTTTTTCTTGCATGACTGTGTTTCTACCATGATGATGTATACATGTATGTCCCCTTTGATATTTTTTCCAAACTCTATTGGCTATTCTTCGGTTTCACATCGCTCAAGGGAAGATGGAACTTCCTAGGTGCTTAGGTACATTGAATTTTGCTAATGGGGAAAAAGAAGAAGAACAAGCTTTGCCACCACCAATAGTTCTACTTGCGTTGCCCCCGATTGACCGAGTATGAATTCACGACCCAATGGATAAGAGGCTGAGAGGAGAAGTTGATTAAGAATGATTTGAGTAAGTGTTGTTTTCTTTGTAAATTCTACTCCATATTATATTGCATTTTAAGCTGACCTTGTCTTTTTGCAACACTGACATCGGTCGAGTAGTTGATGAAACTTCACAATGACTTCTTGGGGCTCGTTCCGACCGGTGGGTTAAGTGTCCCCCTTTTCTTCAACTGTCCGAGCCTCCCACCGATCAAAATAAGAAGAGAAAGAAGACAACGGCATGGAGAGTAAATAAAGAGAAGAAGAAGAAGACTTCAAAGTCTTCTGAGCCGATCTGACAAATGTCCATGTCGATGAGTACTCGGTGGTCTAAGTCTGATAGGTCGGACTCTACCCAATAGAGGTCGGGCCACATCGAACCCTCTCGTTGGCGTGGAGAGTTTCGTCATCCTATCGATCAAACCATCTTCTTGGCCATCAATGTTATGGGTGCTCACTAATCACCCAACTAGAGGACTCACCCTGAGGCTTCAAATGATATTTGACATCAATATGCTTGGTTCTTGAATGAAAAACTAGATTTTCTGAAATAGCCATTGCAGACGTGTTGTCACAAAATATAGAGGTTGTAGAGAATATCATACCATAGTCTGCAAGCTGTGATCTCATCCATAATATTTGTGCAACACAACTTCCTACAGCTATGTATTCTACTTTTGTAATAGAGGTTGACACGGTAGTATGCTTCTTACTGAACCAAGAGATCAGTCTCGCACCAATGAATTGACATGATCCACTTGTGTTTTTTCTGTCAACGTTCGATTTACCTACTGAAAGTAGTCTAGGACTATTTGTCCTTCGAGGTAAATTAGTAAAGCTTCCTTCTTTTACGAATTACTAAGTTACTTTGTCTTAGAGGTAGAGCTTTTCACCCCATGAAGTCCACGAAACTTAGCGGGATTCATAAAGAATTTATTTGGTTGGGATCATCTTATGGTTGGTCAAGGGATCATTCAGATCCTTACCCCTCATTTTTCCATGGGGATTTTCTCTTCCTGAGGATCAAGTTTAGCCCTTTTCATTCATTGTAAGAGTAGTGATTTTAATGATTCGTATTGATAGGAATGTGTCATCCCTCCAACTTGTATAGAAATTGATGAAACAAAAGTTGAGATGTATTAGACATAATGTAGTTAGTATGCTTATGGTAGAAAACAAATAGATAGTTGCAGTCTAGGATCGATTTTGTGGAGGAGGCGGCTATAAATCATGGACATTGTGTAAGCCACCAGATGCAGACTAATAGAGATATTTTTGGATAAGCAGCTAAGGCATTAGTGGGCAACAAAAGACCCACAAAGTCTTCAAGATTTGGGATTAAGCTTGTAGACGAGGACCAACATAGCAAAGCACAAAGTGCATCAGATCTGGGCGCATACTAAGGTTGGAGTAAGGATTTGGTGAAAACAAGGGTTGCAAAGTACATACTAGGTCTTATAGTATCGATGCAGACTGGAGTGCAGCAGAGATATCTTATTGGTATAGGTAGTACTATCAAACCATTTAAGCAGGTCCTAACATACACCCCCACTTCAAGAATGCAACGTCCTCGTTGTGACTTCAAGCACGATACACAAGCCCCAGAACCTTCCCCCGCTAGACGGCTGCCCCGGGACCTCGAATCCAGCACGCGGTCGTAGGGTTGCTCTGATACCACTCTGTAACGCCCCAGCCAATCCTCGCTAACGGGTCATTATCAAGAAATGTTTTCCAGGCTCAGGACTGACCCCACAGACCAACATTAGTCTTTTCAGTGTGCTTTGTCCTCACTTGCAAACACCCTGAGAAACTTCCCAGGAGGTCACTCATCCCAGTACTACTTCACGTCAAGCACGCGTAACTGCGGAGTTCTAAAGTGATGGGCTGCTGAAAAGGAAGGTGCGCCTTGAAGTCATTAAAAAAAAAGATTTGAGGTACAGACACCAACAGTACAAGTTTCTGAAATAAGTGGACTGTCAACATCAGAAACGAGATGGTGAGGGACACGCGTGGCAATTTGCCATATTAGAAACAATACCATGTTTGATGGGTTTATTCCGGAGCCTATAAAAGGGAATCGTTGAGGCTCATTAAAGTAAAAGCTGGTTAATGAGATTGAAAGCCAAACATACAAGGCAATCATAAATTTAAAGATTACTCAAGAGAGCTAATTCGTGAAGATCACAGTAAAAGGGATGTCACTAGCCTACAGAATAACACAACTTGCAACAAAGTCCAATAGATTGTGATAGGAATGTGCAATCCGTCTATTGTATAGAAATTGATGTAATAAACTCGAAAGTATAAATTGTAATATAGTTAGATTGTTTAGGCTAGAAGTCAAGTAGGAAGTTGCAGTTGAGGTCAGATGCAGGAATCTAGACGGTTGCAGATGCAGACGGCTGATGCAGACCACCTGGTGCAGACTTCTATAAGGACTCTAGATGAACATCTAATATATGTACAAGAAACAAAAGAATTGAAGGCTTCACTTGGAAGACTGAGCTTGCAGACAAAGACCGCGATGGCAAGGCATAAAGCTGAATCAGACTGTGCAGACGAGATGTTGCAGCAGAGACTGTGTGTAGACGAGATGTTGCAGCAGAGACTGTGTGCAGATGAGGTGTTGCAGCAGGCTGGATTGCAGTAGAGATGATTATCGGCATGAGGTCGAAGGTTTGAAGTCAGTCAAGTGGAGATTCAAATTAAAGTAGCAACGACACGAAAACTGGGACAGTGGAATGCCAGCATTGAAAACGAGATGGTGGCAAACACTAGTGGGAAAGTGACCCCCCAGGAATAGTGAGTTGTCTACAAGTGCGGTTCGTTCCTTTGACCTATAAAAGGGAACCGGTGAAACTTTCTTGGGGTACACACAAGATTGCTGAAAAAGTTGAATGCTGTTGAGAAAGGATTGAAGAGTATAAGAAAGTGCAAAGCAATCAGACAGATTCAAAGAGTACTCAAGAAAGCTAAGTCGTGAAAGCAGTGAGGAATATTATTAGTTTCCAGAAGAACAACTCTTGTAACAGAGCTCAGGATTCAGAGCTGTGCAAAGATCTAGGTTCTCTGCTCCCTATACAAGATAAAGATCTTGTAAAAGGAAGATACTTGTAAGCATAAACAAGAGGATAATGATATTTTCCTCTTGAGTCGACTACACTAGTCACCAAGGGAAGACTGGACTAAGCTCTCGAATATCAGTTGATATCGAGTATCTAAACCTGTATAAACTTTGTGTCATTTTACTGCTTTCATTATACTGCCTTAGAATTATCACAGATAAAATACAACAGCTGAGAAAGAGATAAAAGACTCAAAGAGTCATAAAATCTCAAGTGCAGACAAGACAATCTCTTCTGCAGATTACTCGAGTAGTCTGCATATTATACAAGTCTACACAGAATTGATAATCCGCGAGAAAAAGACTACCAAAGTCTCTTACAACCTATTCACCCCCCTCTAGGTTGAAAGTCAAACCCTATAGATTGGATCTGTGCAAGGGATCTGGGTCCATCTTTTGTACAAGTTAGATAGCTTGTAAAAAGAAGTTTTCTTGTAAGCTACAAACAAGAAGATAGTGATATTCACCTCTTAGCTTGACTACACTCGTTACCAAGGGAAGACTGGACTAAACTCTCAATTATCATTTGATAACAAGTGTCTAAACCAATATAAATACTGTGTCTTTTACTTGCTTTCATTGCTTAATACTTAGAACTGTTAGAAACAAATCATCGTAGCCAAACAGAGATAAACTCAAAGTGTTTGACATCTCTGCTGCAGACCATCAAGCATCATCTACAGACTACCTAAGTGGTTTGCAAAAAATAGTATTCCGTGTCTAAAGTTTGAATAATTTATGAAACAACCTATTCATCCCCGCCCCCCTCTAGGTTGAATCTTGGACCTTACAATTGGTAACAGAACCTGACTTTCCAGACTCAACAGTTTATGGAAATAAAAGGTCATTATCTTATTTGCAAAGAAGTTACTAATAGTTTGTTTCTGTAAAGAAGAATGCCTCCACCAAAGCTTCCTAAGTGTCCAAACAGTGAAGAACCTCCAACGTGTTCTTTTGACAAATTCAATCACTGAAAGCTGAGGATGCTTGCACATCTTGATTCGATAGATAAGAGAATAAAAGATATCATTAGTGATGGACCTCATATTCCAATGATGCAAGATCCAATGGATGCAACACTTGAAGTATACAGACCAAAGTCACTTTGGTCAAGAGAAGACTGGGATTTGGTGCTGGTTGATATTAGAGCAAGGAACCAGATATTCAAAACTCTTGATGACAACATTTTTGAAATAGTGGTTCATATAACCACTGCAAAGGAGGCATGTGAAGCTCTACTGCTCAGAAATAAGGGAACCAACAAAATAAAGGAGAACAAAATGGATGTTCTAATACAACAATACGATTAGGTCTCAATGAGATTTGATGAAAATTTGATCACCTTCTATGAAAGGTTCAATATTCTTATCAACAATCTCAAAACCTTAGGAAAGACTTTCAAAAACAAGGAAGTCAATCTAAAGTTCGTGAGATCTCTTTGTGAAATCTGGAGCACAAAACCCACAACTATTAGAGAATTCATAGATCTAACAAAGATGTCTTTGGCTCAACTAATAATAAACTTCAAATCTAAATACTTCCTTGTACTTCAAGTACAACAATTAGAAAGTGGAATCTTTCTAAATCAATCTAAGTACTTAAAAACCACAATTAAAAAATATGGCTTAGAAACTGCTGGTCATATAAAAACTCCCATGAGCACATCAATTAAAATAGATAAAGATCAACATGGAAAGAAAAATAAATCAAAGAATGTATAGAGGAGTAATAGAGTCATTGTTATACCTTATAACAAGCAGACCAGATATTCAATATTCAATCTGCGTCTGTGCAAGGTATCAATCTGATCTCAAGGAATCTCACTACACTGCAATAAAGAGAATCGTGAGATATGTCAAAGCAACTCCAAACCTTGGTGTATGGTATCCTAAGGAATCAGATTTTACACTAATAGGTTTTTCAGATGTAGAGTTTGTAGGTTATAAAGTTGACAGAAAACAAACAAGTGGATTATGTCAATTCATTGGTGCGAGACTGATCTCTTGGTTCAGTAAGAAGCATATTACCGTGTCAACCTCTACTACAAAAGTAGAATACATAACTGTAGGAAGTTATGTTGCACAAATACTATGGATGAGATTACAGCTTGCAGACTATAGTATGATATTCTCTATAACCTCTATATTTTGTGACAACACGTCTACAATGGTTATTTCAGAAAATGTAGTTTTTCATTCAAGAACCAAGCATATTGATGTCAAATATCATTTTATCAGAGATCATGTACAAAAAGGTCATATTAAATTGGAATATATTCTAACAGAAAAACAAATTGCTGACGTTTTTACAAAGTCTTATCAAGAGAGTAAGTTTATTCAATTTTGAGGAGAATTGTGTTGGATTAATGGACTCATAGTACATGTACATAGACAATTTAATTATACGGATTAATTGTATGTTATGTGCTATCTTACAGTTTGGCCCAAATATTAGTGATCCTATGGATATTAATATTAAATGGGCCAATACATCGTCATATAGAGTATAGGGTCCAATTGTGTAGATACCTACGGGCTTGATCCTAATTGATGATGGGCTGATTAGGGTTAAGCACCACTATATATATGAAGGTTATGATCCCCGGTTGAATATACGTTATATCTATCTAGCATCCCATCGTGAGAGAGAGAAACCCTAACATATGTATCAACTGGAAGATACCCTAACCTAGGTGATCTTCAACCCGGATTAAAGGCTTGCACTTATGGATTCAGGTATGCTTCCGCTTATGATTTATTCTAAATAATTCGATATAAAGGTTACAGTTATTTATGTGGATTAATTCCAACAATTGGTATCAGAGGCTCCTTCATATTGAATTATTTGAAAAGAATTTATGTTTTGATCTTTGGAAACTTGTGTGATGAAATTGAAAATTATATCTTGAATATACCCTTGTGTTATCTTGATTAAAAGTATAAAGCAGTGCGAAAAGTTGGTTTATGTTACGCAAAGCTGGCTTTTCAACGGCGTAAATCGAACGGATCAATTTGTTTATTAGAATTTGAACCTGTCATTATGATCGGACTTGAAGGCAGGAATTGTGGGACTTAGGTGAACTGTACTATATGCATAGGGGAGTTTGTGGCTCTTTGCTCTTTTAAAGTCACTTTTATGTTACTGTTAATATTCTGATTTGTAGTTAGTTTTAAAGGAATGACCAAACCGGTTGTTTTGTGTGTATATTAATTCCATGCATTTAACAATCCGCCCAAAGGAAGATTTTATTTGGTAGGAATTAAAACATGCTTGTGGTAATAAATATGTGACAATTATTAGGTTTTCCATGTGAATGTTAAGTCGGTCCAAAGAAAGACTTAATATTTGACACGATTTTATTGTCAATATTTGATTACTACACTAAGAATACCACTTACAAGTTGATTTTCTGTCCAAAGACTAAAATCAATGTTCTAGGTATCTTGTGATAGGGATTTGTCAATTATTTGAATCTGTAAATTAAAGATATATTTCAGTAATAATTGTGAGCTTGTTGTTTGATATTATCTTTTGTTCTTTTTCAGTCAATACTTCTGCTGCTACAATATCTGCAAACATTAACAGTATCTATGTGCTTAACGGCACAAATTTTAAGGAAATGGAAAGAGAACGTTATGATAGTTCTCGATTGCATGGATTTAGACCTTGCATTTCGGATTGAGCAGCCTACTACTCCTAAGGATACATCTATCCCTGATGAAAAGAGGAAGATGGAGAAGTGGGAACGCTCAAATCGCATGAGTCTTATGATCATGAAACGTGCAATTCCAGAGTCATTCAGGGGCACTATGTGTGAAGAGGCTAATGCCAAATCGTTCCTTGCCGAACTTGAGAAACGTTTTGCAAAAAACAAAAAGGCTGAAACTAGTACTCTTTTGAGTAATCTTGTTTCAATGAGGTATAAAGACAAAGGGAACATAAGGGAGTACATTTTGGAAATGTCTCATACTGCTTCAAAACTAAAGACACTCAAGCTGGTATTACCTGAGGAACTGCTTGTGTATTTAGTTTTGATCTCTCTTCCTGCACAATTCAATCAGTTTAAAATCAGTTACAACTGTTTAAAGGAGAAATGGACTCTTAAAGTCGGTTATTCTTGTTCATTTGGAAACAATAAATTTAGTCTTTTTTTCAAGATTCAAGTCTTATTGGTACTAGTCTTTTATCTGGATATGATAACCTATATTTGCTTGATACAATTGCTTTATATAATGAAACCTTGCATGTAAGTTCTCGTGGTACTAAACAAAAAATTAATCAGTGAGAATTCGTTATCACTCTGGCATAAGCGTTTAGGTCATATATCCAACAAAGAATTCAGAAACTCGTGTCAAATGGAATTCTTGATTCTCTTGATTCCTAAAAGTCGGATATATGCATTGAGTGTATCAAGGGTAAACAAACAAACAAGACTAGATTAGGTGCCGAGAGAATTTCAGACGTCTTAGAATTGATACATTCGGATATTTGTGGGCCATTTCCTATACCCTGTAGAAATGGTCAACAATACTTTATCACATTCATAGACGATTACTCTCGTTATGGGTATCTATATCTCATCCATGAGAAGTCCCAGTCAATAGACGTGTTCAAATCATATAATGCCGAAGTTGAAAATCAATTAGGCAAAAGGATTAAAACCATTAGATCTGACCGTGGTGGTGGATACTATGGTAGATATGATGGTTCAGGTGAACAACGTCCAGGGCCATTTGCGAAATTTGTAGAGAAATGTGGGATCGTTCCTCAATACACTATGCCAGGCAGTCCTAGCATGAATGGTGTAGCTGAGAGACGAAACCAAAAATTAAAGGATATGGTGAGGAGCATGATTTGTCATACTATCTTACCAAACTCACTCTGGGGAGAGGCATTGAAAACTGCAGCATACATACTTAATAGAGTTCCAACTAAAGCTACTATTAAAACCCCACATGAACTATGGACTGGGAAAAAACTCAGTATAAAGCACTTACATATTTGGGGTTGTCCAGTTTATTCAATTTTGAGAAGAAGTATGTTGGATTAATGGACTCATAGTACATGTACATAGACAATTTAATTATACGGATTAATTGTATGTTATGTGTTATCTTATAGTTTGGCCCAAATATTAGTGGTCCTATGGATATTAATATTAAGTGGGCCAATACATCGTTATATAGAGTTTGGGGCCCAATTGTGTAGATACCTACGGGCTTGATCCTAATTGATGATGGGCTGATTAGGGTTAAGCACCACTATATATATGAAGGTTATGGTCCCCGGTTGAACATATGTTACATTTATCTAGCATTCCATAGATAAATGTAATTAGAGAGAAACCCTAACGTGTGTATCAACTGGAAGATACCCGAACCTAGGCGATCTTCAACCCGGATTAAAGGCTTGCACTTATGGATTCAGGTATGCTTCCGCTTATGATTTATTTTAAATAATTCGATATGAAGGTTACAGTTATTTATGTGGATTAATTCCAACAAATTGGGTATACTTGATTTGAAACAATGAAACTGGCCAAAATGCTTTACTGCTCTACTGTATATATAGAATGAAGAATGTCATTATTTTTATATGCAGACTAGCATTATTCCTCTACTACTTGTTGCACACATGGAAGCAGACTAGAAGCGATATTGCTCTACTGCATTTATTTTTGGAAAGAATATTAACTTTATAAAACAGTTTTCCTTAAATCACACAACGGTCAAAATAATTCACTCATACGGCGTAACGGCTAAAAACTTCTACCAAAGGTAATATTTCTGAAGACTATGAAAGGAGAAATTTTTCTAAACGAAAATCACTTTACTCTCTCATATACTCTCTCTCTCTCTCTAAAATGCTTTCATTCTCTCTCTAATCATTCGAAGCCCTATAGTGCATAAAGAACTAACAAAACCTTACTTTCAATTCTCTCAAATTCACTTTTAAAACTCAAGAATTTCATCAAATACTCTTTGAAAATTGCAAACACTCCTCCAAACGTCTCAAAGAAGGACACCAAATCAAATGAGCAATCAAGCCCATCAAGAAAAGTCGAACTCCAAACTGGTGTGGTGTTTGATTTCAATACCTTGCGAGAATAATCTGATGAGGTGAAGGAATCAGCCGATTTGATCCAAGAAGCAGGAGTCAAATATTTCTGCGAACGAACAAGTAGAATCTATGATGATGAAGTACTTGATTTCATCGAAAAGGCGAAAGTTGCAGACAACCTGCAACTGATTTCATACAACTCTACTGCAAAGAGAGTTGCAATCTTCATCAAGGCATATGACTTTGCTCAGTTTTTCAACCTGCCAAATGAAGGATCAAGGATAATCCCACCTGCTATAGTAAGAACAAGAAGGCATGCCATGCTAGCAGAAGAAAAATGGAATGAATATATAAGGACCATGAAGAAATACTTATCCAAATAGCACAAGATGCTCTCGGATATTGTCAAGAAGGTTATTCTTTCCAGAGAATTCAGCAACGATCAGATTACCACTGATCAACAAGAAATCATGTATGCGATCCTCACAGGATACTAAGTCAACTGGACAAAATTGCTCATGTATCAGCTCGCCAAAGCTGTGCAATCAAAGAAACCACTGTTTGGAAGGATTATCAGCATCTTTCTCTAATAGAAATTGAAGCTATCAGACAAGGAAGGGAGGCCATGGACGGTGACCAAACCTTTCACTGTGATCTTCACGAACTAGCTCTCTTGAGTAATCTTTGAATCTCTGATTGCCTTGCACACTTGCCTTTGAATCTCATTAACCAGCCTTACTTCAATGAGCCTCACGATTCTCTTTTATAGGCTCAGGGAATGAACCCATTAAACAAAGTACTGTTTCTGATGTGGCAACTTGCCACGCGTGTCCCCCACCATCTCGTCTCTGATGTCGACAGTCCACTTACTTCAGAATCTTGTACTTTAGCTCTTCTTAGGAGAAAGTCACCCACTTTCAACTGCCTTGGAATCACATTGGCATTAAAGTATTTGGAGATCTGTAGTTGGAAGGCTTGTGGACCTGTGCCTCCTCCCTTCTTTCCGAACGGAGACTGAGCTCTTCCCTTATCAGTTGAGAGTTCTTCTCTTTATTGAAGGCCAGTGTCTAGATGGTTGGATACTTCAATTCCACCAAAACCACAGCCTTTATTCCAAAGGGTAAGGTAAAGAGAGTTTCCTTTCTAAACCTTTTGGGGATGGTTCGATGGGACCAGAGGATGGAAGAGAGCTCTTTGGCCCATATGCCGTTGGTTGACTCAAACTTCTTGACCAATGCATTTTTTATTTCCTTGTTCACCGTCTCTACTTCACCATTGGTGTGGGGGTGATTAATGGATATGAACCTTTGTACTATCCCAAATTCTTTATAGAAGTTCACAAAAATGGAGCTTGGGAATTGTGTCCTATTATCGGAGATGAGGATTTTAGGCAACCCAAACCGATAAACCATTGACTTTCAAACAAAGCTATTTGATTGCTTGGTGAGTGATCTTGGGGACCGTCTTTGCTTCCACCCATTTGGTGAAGTATCACACCGCTATAATGACAAAAATTTTTTTTACCCAAGTGACAAGAGAAAAGGACCAAGGATTTCAATCCCCTACTAGGCTAAGGGCCATGGGATTTCAATTGGTGTCATCTCGATGATCGATCGCTTGTTAATGTTGATCATCCTTTGGCACCTGTCATATTTTTTGATAAGCTCCTTTGCATTTTTCTTGAGGGTTGGCCAAAAGTATCCTTACCTCATGCACTTATTGGCCATGTTTTGGGCACCATGATGATTGTCACAGACTCCTTCATCGACCTCAGAGAGGGCCGATCGGGAGTTTGCAGAGACAAGGCACTTGAGAAGCTGCATGGAGTACAATTCCTTGTATAAGTCGAGGCGTATGAGCAAGTACTTGAGAGCGATTCTTTTGATATTCAAAACCTCCCTTTGAAAGTCGAGGAGGTCCTCATGCTCCAAGCATTGCTTGAGAAGGTCTACCCATGACGGGTCAACCTTTATGATACCTTTATTGTTTCATTTACGAGCTTGTGCCTAGTCCACTTGCTCATTCCAAAGGGGATCTTGCTAGGGAAATTTTCTATGTCATTCTCCCCGATGGAACTTGTTGAATCTTGAAGTCAACAAATGCCTTTTTCAGTGTCGAAGTTTTTACAATGTAACCTTATAGTTCTGGGCCAATGACACACTTTCCATTCACTTGTTCCACCACAAGCCTCTAGTGTTAGTAGACCTCCAAGCAGTGTGCTCCACAAGTGTTTGGCTAGACTCATAGTGGATTTAAGGACTTCGTATTCAGGCATGTTGTTAGTTGCTTTAAACTTCCAGGTTGGGGAAGAGGGTAGGTGCCATCCAGTCAGGGATATTAGCAACACCCTTGCCCTGCCCCTTTTTTCCACAACATCCCATCCACGTATCCCTTCCATGGGTGGTTAGTGTCTGGTCGGTCCATCTGTTCTCGACCTTCCACTTCACATGGCTCGACCCGATCTGGGTGGAATTGACATTTAGCTAAGAAGTCGACTAACGCTTAGGCTTTGATTGAAGTTCGAGGCTCAAAGGTTATCTCATATTCACTCATTTCAAAAGATCATTTCATCAGTCTCCAGGACATTTTTATTTGTGTAGCACTTGGCGAGGGATAGGTCGGTTAACCTCTCGTAAAGATGCGTTGAGGTGACGTCTAGGAAGATTTACTCTAAATCTCGAGAGGGACTAGAGTTTAGCTTAGGGATCAAGGGACTAACAACCTATCATATGTTAGGATAACGAGATCACAACCCTAACTTCATATCCATATCACTTGTCGTTTAGCTTAGCGTATTCACGTAATTTCACATTTCTTTTGTTATGTTAGATTAAAACCATACTCGACCACTATAGTTTGACCCATTAAAGCTACTTACGTTGATCGTTAGAGGCCAAGTTTCTCGTGGGATGATACTCTTGCTCTTCACTTTATTACTTGTCAAGCGAAATGTACACTTGCGTATTTACGACTTAATAAATGCTAAACAGGGATTTGAACATCCCTTGATCAGGATTTCCTTCGCCAACCTTGAGAAACCTAAGAGCAATACTTTTCGTACAAAGTGGACAAATTAATGTACTTGGTTTTCACTATTAGACAAAGAATCCCCTTCTATGACATATATGCCTCTTAATGTTTATCTATTCTATTCAATTATTGAATACGGGATTCTGATTTTGTCAGGTTCAGTTCCGGTTTCGAAACGAAGCATGGTCATGCCTTCCTAGCTTGAAAAAATAAATAAATAAGAACGCTACATAATTTTGGAATGATTGTGCTGTGCAAAATGTCAAATGCGGGCATCAAGGCTAAGAACTTGTAATTTGCAAGTGTTCTGCCAAAAGACATATTTGTAACAGGGCTAAGCACCTGTAATTTCGTGCTAATATCCGCAGACTGCAGCTCCATACAAAAATGAACACACATCAAAGCCACATAGGATAACTAAAGGCTCATCAAGGTTGAGTTACATCATTAGTTCATTACCATAAGCTCTCTTTCCAGTTCTTATTAGGAAGCTGAAAGAAAAGAAGGGTCCTAAAGGACTTATTAGAGTTCCTGGTCTGGTAACACCCGGAACAAACAGTTGACGATTGCATAATAATCGACATTTTCCACCGGTTAGACGTCACAAGTCACATCACCCTAAAACGTTTGAAGACTTGAAAACAGGCGTCCACAGCCTTCAAGCTAAGGTGTTTATAGAATAAGCTTTCGAACTTGTTCATATCCTGGTGCGGAAGTGATACCCACACATTCACCCCGCCGCCACCATTTCCTCCAGGAGCGAAACTGGCAATATCAGGAAGCAACAGTATGATGTCCTTCCTCTTAGAAATCAGAGGGCAACGGTATATGGGCTTACCCCAAGGATACTCCACCTCGTTGAACCCCAACTTCCACCACGAGGATATCATGAAGTCCCCAATTGGAAACATTTTGTTTGTCTCTCCATAATCGATGGCTGATCTGACATACTGGTCCGTCATCCTGGCCGCCCCTTCAGCAACCATGTCAACCAGCCTCGACAATGGTGCCTCTGCAATATCCCTGCACTTGGCTCTTGCATAAGCGGATAACACTGCATTCCCAGTGTATCCTACAGGTAAGGGAGGATTCAACCTTTGCCTGAAGTTGACGGGGTACAGGAGAGTTGAGTCTCTCTCTAAATTGTTCCCAAGGTCGCAGCACAGGGCCTTGCAGCGCCAAATATGGGCTGAGACCACGTTGAAGCTCGTGATGCGACCATTTCTGCTCGATGAGCCAGAACTGGCCTTTGCCTTGAGACTAAGGAGTCCATCTGGGCTTAGATGGAAGATCTTGAAGCTCAGGTCAAGTGAGCTGTTTTCCAAGACATTGCGATCCACATTGTCTGTGGCTTCTGGACTCTGCAGGATGTTAAGCTTGAGACATTCATGGTGTGGGAATGATACCAGCAGAGGGGATCTAGCCGCTAAGAGTTTCCGATCGTTGCATGGGGTCACCACGAGTTCTTTGTCACCAGCTAGGGCAGCCAAGTTCTGTGCGAAGACTAAAGCGCTGATGCCATCGAACATTGCATGGTTCCTCTGAACGCCCATCGCAAATCCACCACATTTAAATGATGTCATCTGTCAGACAAAACAACAGTGACTACTTGTTTGCAAGGAATAATAGTATGATCAATACAATGACCAAGAACTGTGATGCTAAGGATGCTGATCCTGGTCAATCCCTGCAATTTGTTGAAAAATTGTTTTGAAGAAAAATGTCTCCAATTATTCCCACAGAAAAACAGTTTTCATGTTATCCTCGGACTCAAGTCCTTGAAGTTGCGCAAGGTACAAGATTGAGAACCAAATTATGCGAATAAATGCTGCCATTTCGGCAGATGCCTATGTTGGGGTAAACGTTGAGATATGCAAACAAGGGACACTTGATTCATACCAGTAAACCGAATTCAAAAGCACTAATCTCAAGAGCTATATCTTTCTAGCATGGACTATCAGATATCATTTGAAACATAGCCTGATCATATAAGATAGACATGCATAAGTCATTACAAATTCGATGGCGAGCATAAAGTAAGAAACACACAGCAAGTGGAACCACAAAACATATTTTGAATAAGACCATAAAGAGAAAACTCAAGCATAAATACTAATCACGAGTCTAAGCAAGAACATGACATACCTGAAAAATACAGAGCGGATGACTACTGGGGCTCAAATTATCCAACCTCAGAGTAAACAGTTGCTCGAATGCCGGGTTTGGGTAAACCAAGTCCCCAAGTTCATCCAAGGTTCGCTCGCTCCTGGCCACCACAAAACCAACCCCAGCATTATTGCAATCAAACTCAAGGCGACCAGTATCGGGGTGTGTCTTTATCCGGCCTGACAGGAACTCATAAGCAGCCAGCAGCTTCTGGAGCGCATTCCTTATCTTTTTGAATGCAACTTCAGGAGGAAAATTTGGATTAGCAGCAAAGAAAGTTACAGTTTGCACATCGAAGTTCACAACTTGATCAAGGTTGGTCAAGAACATGGATTTAATCTCATGAATTTCCTGGTCGGAGAAAATTAACATGGAAGCTTCGACTGTGACCAGAAGATCATCGACAGCCCCCATGATGGTTTATGCTCTCTGATATATTCGAAGCTGACACCTGAGTGAGGAACTTCTTTCTTTGTAGTGTTTACTCTTCTTTGTAGTGTTTACTCTTATCTTATTTACTTCACTAAAGGTCCTTATATATAGTCATGCAACAATATAAATCAAATCGATGAGCTTTTAATACAGCAATCTCAGCAGATGTGTGGCATGAAAAAAAAAAGTTGCAAAAAAGCTTGGAGTTTCTCCTTATATGGAAGCTGTACGAAAGGTCAAACCCATTGCGAGCCATAACCACGAAGAATTGCAAACAAGATATCAATTGAAAACATATAAGTCGCTCATAGCAACTCAGAAGTTCCAGTAATTAGAACCCCAACGTCATCACCATGTAATGTTTAGCATAATCCCAGTTAGTATTACTATAACCAAGGCACGGTCTAACGGCTCTTACCCCAGTCTGCTTACATCATTATCGGTTCGCTAGTAATATACGGTCTCCACAATCTCTAAACTGTAATTATTAGCAGCATTTCCTGATTGAGACGAGTACGAGACATTACAGACTCAGCTCATAGCTACTACACGATGAAAAGTAAATTTTTTTCAAAGATGGGTCACAAAGAGTAAATCCAATCCGCAAAAAATACAGACAAAGATGACTACGTCCCAATGAAAACTCCCATACCTGCTTCTTGGTGAGAAGTCTTTTTCTCAAAGGGCCTGAAGTAGTTTCTTCATCAACAATAAGGTGATGACAACCCCAGTGTGAGTTTGAGAATACGACTTGAGTCTACTTTTCATTGATCACGCATGCGAGTTTCCTATTCTTCATGGTTGTTCATTGCAGAAGGCCCACTCTGATAAATTTGTATCTTAGCATCCTCCATCCTCCTACAATCATGTCGTACAACCCAGAAGGACTCAAAGCATGAACAATGAACTGATCCACCACAAATCAAGCGACGAACAAACAGCACAAAGCACACAAGGTGGAAAGCAGATGAGGCAGAGAGCTTTTATATCGTCAAAAATGATTTCACTACCTTCGATGTACTGCTCATTCTCTCTTCTTTATCTAATCTTATCTAGTACTTAATGAGATTGTATCGAAGCTAAGTAACACTAGTATACTAGTGCAATTCAGGTTGTTCAGAATAAACAAATATAAAACTTCTAAAATTTATACACATAATTTATACACAAATGCGGATAGAGAAAAAGAAGGAACCAATACTACCAAAAGCTCAACCTGATGGTACAAAGCCCACATGAATATTTGCATATTAACACGTACTTTTATCTAGAAAATTGTTTGTGTTTTAGCACCATTCATTGATCGTTCACGGTAATGAACAAAAATACAGTCGAAGTAAACCATTGTGCTTGAAGTATGAGACAGGCCTTAGGCATGGCATTAAACATGAGTGCAAGGCAAGTGATGGAACAAATATAGAGAAGGGGAAGAAGTGGAAGTAAACTTCAGGCGAACACCAAAAAGTAAAGAACAGGATTAATGGTAAAATATGAACATAACACAAGAAAAACATATGCAGTGTGCTTTGAGTGGAATAGAGCACATAACACAAGAAAAACATATGCAGTGTGCTTTTAGTGGAATAGAGCAATACCAATTAAACTACGACAATAATATTAAAATATTTTAATTGACAGATTTCTTATGTAAACCTTTGGGATCGTAGGTCATTGCAGTCTTAAACTAGCCACACTGACGACATAGTTTTTTTTTTAAAAAAAAAGGTTTTTTCTGAAGTAATTATCCTTTGGACCATAGAATAACCCGCAAACCCTATGACCCATCTAAACCGGCCGAAGCCAATGGGCTCACCCACCATTGGCTTGAGGAGACTCCAAGGATTGGTGTCAGTTGAATACTCCAAGGATTGAACATGACCTCTTTCCTTGAGGAGAAGCTGCTGACCATATGGGGTGGGGAAGCTCCCCCAAAGTGAGGATATAAGAGCAATTAAGCAATGAGCACAACATAACAATAAAGGTGGTTGAAGATGACAGGTGAAAGTCTTTAGAAGGGCAATCTAAATGAGATAGTATCATCATTAGTTCAAAGATCTGAGTTCTTTTAAAACTGTTCTTCTACAAAGACACCATTGGTTTCAGGCGTCTTTGGAGTTGTTTACTTGTTTATAGATGATCATTCTGTCTTCAATTCCGTTGTTGGGTTGTTCTTCATTTGGCACGCAATCGTTTCAGACAATGTATTAGTTCGCTTCAGCATTGGCACATCTAGCAGTAACCAAGACCTGATATCTTCATGCTCAGAATAGAAACAATTCCTCAAACAACTTAACCAAGACATCAAACATCAGTTTTTTGTCTATTTCCTCCTCATAGAGGAATAAAAAAAAAAGAGCTCTTCAACATTTGAGATTTCAGCAAAAGAACACCACACATAAACGCTTATCAATCATATAATACTGATGCTGACACACTAGCTTCGATTCAAAGTAAAAGTGTACAACATCATACATAACAAAACAAGGTCTAGGTGCCCACTATACTTGTCCCAAAACACCATAGAAGACGTCTAAACCTCATAGCTGCCATATCCTCAAATTCTTATTTCGTACAATCAGTTGCACATTTTCAAATCTTTATCACAATCTCTCTTAATTTGCTATATCTTCCTATAGCAACAGGTTACCTGATACACAGCATCCGAAATAACATACTACTCGGCTCAACCTACCTAATTCCAAAAGGCTCCCGTTATATCACGGTATGGAAGAGAAGGATATACACAATCTCACCTTGCAAACACAGAGGTTGTTTCTTCCGAGAATTAAACCTGTGACCTATACATCCTCGGTAGAAGTGTTTGATCTATAGGTCAAACACATCCTATACAAATTGAGGATACCGATTCTCCTCATACGTCCAACACAATTTCGATGTCCCTAGCTAGTAACTATAAGCAAGAGATGTTCTAAAAATAAATAGCATCTACGCATAACGTCCTATACGACAATATCCTACGCCCCTTCAACCGCATAGGCGTCTCCTAACGCTTTCTAGAACATTGACGCCAAACTACAGCCATATCCTTCGCGCAGGACGAAACTATGAAATCACTAGTCATTTACAAACTACGAACACATTGAAATCACCAAAAACAGGAAAAACACCTTTCGATCAGAAATTTGTAGCACTTGTAAATGCTGCATTTCAATTGCAATTACGCTATCAAAGTCACCATCTCCCAATTGCAAACCCTAACCCTAGCTCATTGTTCCCCCTCCTTCTCCTCATCGGAGCCGCCACGGGGAAGCAGTTGTTCGCCGGCAGATTCCATTGACATCCAGGCGGATCGTCGGCTTCGGTGACAACATGTTATCGTGCGACGATTGAGTCCACGACACTCGTCAAATCTCTAAATTTTTATTTTATTTTATTTTTAAAGAAATACTACTTTATATTAAAAAAATTATAATTTTTTTGATTGGACACGAATAATATATAATCTTATATCAATATTATGTAATGAATAAACGTTATTTTTTAAAAAAATATTATAAAATATTAATAATAATAAACGTTATATATTATAATCATAAATCAATTCAAAATTTAAATCGTATCATTTACAATGTAATAGAACTTCTCTAATTGCATGAACAAAAGATAATAAAAATGAGAAAAAAAAAAATTTTATCTATCTGTCCATATGGTTTCTTCACAATGAATGTGTTCCTTAGACTTCTCAGTAGGGGTTAGTCTCATGAGAAGCAGCTAATTAACTGTCTCTTGCCACGCAAACAACGCACCATCTCGAAATTGATTAACCTTTGAGATAGTAAAAGGAGTCAATTGGTAGTAAGACGACATGACTTGGGGTGAATGGGTGTGAAGTAAACGGAGGGATAGCGAATTCAATGGGCAAGTAGTAAAGGAAGCAGAGTTTTCTGGTCTTTATATACATGGGAAAAATGAGACTAGTTAAATCAGTCAACAAAAACTGCCATACTCACAAATTTAAATTTTTAAAATTTAAAAATAAAAGAAAAACGGTTAGAAAGATATATAAATTGCGGGGAGGTCAACAAACATAGTGAAACTATATCCCACAGTATGTACTATTCGCACTGCAAAACTTGCTGCTTACATGCTCGAGTAAACAGTGATCTTTAACGTAGAGATGCTTTTGTAGCATACTTTCGCGTCGTACCCACAGACAAACACAAGATTATGGAAACCTTGATACGGAGAGTCTTTCAAATGCTTATTTAATATCAGTAGGATATCTCTCAATGTTACAACACTCCGAAACGTCTGAATGCTTGAATGCTTACCTAGAAACTAATGTTGTATTTGTCGCAATAGATCTTGATAAGTTATGAAACTTTGGGGAAACGATTGAAGTGCCTATAAATTGGTGGACGGTTTAATTGTTTAATGTTGTTGCACTTGAGGAGCAACGAAGCAAAGCAGCTGCAGAAAGTTTGATGAGGTGTAAGCTAAGATAGCTATACTCGAGGATCTCATCCCTACCTGCTTTGTTCCTATACAGAGAATGGCGTATTCTTCCGCTGTGGCTGCCCGAGTTTATGTCAGATCTATTTCGATAGTGCTAAAATATTGTCCAAACATCAGATTGCATTATTCGCAGATTAATATATACGCCCGTTGTATGTCATTCGATCCAAAATAATTATAACAGGTTGATTGTACATATTTGTCAAGACCAAGTTTGACTTCATCATGGAACAATCAAATATCATTTTTTTAAAAAATATTGTCATGAAACACTAAGGATAATTTAAGTTATATACTATAACCTGACCCCGATGATATAATTTTCTAACGTCGTTAAGAAATAAAAAGAGACTTCTCAAAATACATGTTAAATAATATAAAAAATAAAACTATTATAATTATTTTGACACGGATGGAGTATTGTTTTGGGACCGAGGGAGTTTATCCACCCCCACAATCTCTGTATCACCGATGTGGAAACATTTCTTTTCTTTGTAGTTTATTCAAACTCCCAAGGTTTTATGCTCACATCGTAATAGAAGAATAATGCACATCTGCTCTGATGCGCAAATGTCCCTCTATGGCCATGAAAAGGCCCAACATAATTGATGGCCCAACACAACTCATGGGCCACTAGAATACATGGTCCATCTATAGCTTATCCTTTTTGGTTCTGGGTCAACACAAATTTATTTTCTTCCAGCAGAAAAAAACTACAGTATTTATCCTTTAATAGACAGTCGCAACTCCTTGACTTCACAGATGCTTCATGGAACGCATTCCTTCTCGGGACGCAACGATTCGTTACATCCACATGTATCTACCATTCAAGGGACAATAATTTGTCCGGGTTGGATTCACTTTAAATCCAGTTACAATGTCTCAAGAGGCAGCCTTTTTACTCAAGAGACACAAATTGTCCGTGCGAAACGACATGGCTACATCCAACAAGAGACATCCCTTTGCTAATAGTTGTCGCTGTTGTCCATTCACAAATTCGTACTCATGGGCATCATGATATAGAGTTTGATACATGTTCGTTGCCCTTAATAGGCCTATCAAATGCCTATCTCACAAAGAGTCGTCATCAGTCGAAACACTCTCGACTTTTTTTTTCCCTACTCTTTATGTTATGACTCATAGTTTTACCAAGCCAACACTCAATGATCTGGTCTGTGTCATAGACACCACTTGGGTTACATCTCGATTAGAAATAATGGTTCCGTCAGAACTATGTTCTGTTCATGGGTTGTTGAAAGCACATTGAACTTGCCTACCAAAGAGAGGTTAGAATAGTTGTATCCTGAAAGCAATAAAAAAAATTTTAAAAAAAAATTCAATGATTAATCTTCCGAGAAGATTTCTATGATCATCGATGTATTGTCAAACCTGATGTCGCAGTACACATGATTAGATACGCTCTAGCAACTTCTGTGAGTTCATCGTACAATCCATGAGAAAGAGTAAAGTGAATCCGGGGTGAGAGATCGCAAGGAAGTGATCTGGTGGTCTTCACTGTCTTTCACACATAATTATGTATCACACAAGGAGAATCTCTTACATTTGGTTTCTAGAACTGATCTTGATATCCAATCTTCCAACTCTTTCAACTTTGAATTCTCTACCCATGTGCTTTATCACTCACTCACGAACAAACAGAAGAGTACAGACAAGGTATTCGGTCTCTTGAATATAGAGCGGATTACCCATAAAAAAGATACATGCAAAATCGTCTTAAGATTGTAGGTAAAAACTAAGGTACCTTTAACTAGTGGGTCACATGTAAACCTCAACTGATGTTGACACCTTACCTTTTTCGGATCCTCATATTGTCATATTATGAACCTCAGATCTCTGACCCAACCTCATCAACCATCTTTGCAGCACTCCAATCTACTGCACCTTAGTCTGTATTCAGTACTGTTGAGACCTCGTCTCCACCCACTCCCTGCTGCAACCTCGTCTGCGCCCCGATCTGATACAATCCATGCATTACTGTGTTGGTCCTCGTCTGTAAATTCAATTCTAGATCCTGAAGCATTTGTAGGTTTTATATTGCACATGCATGTCATAGTTGCTTAGTTGAAATTCTTTGTAGTATTCTGTATCTGGTGGCCCAGATAATGTTCTCCATCTGTGGTCGTCTGTTTTTCAGCATCTGACGTAAACTACAGGTACCTACAATTTCCAACCTAAGCACACTAACAACATCACGGCTAATATTCCTATGTTTTTTCATCAATTTCTATACAAGTACAGGGATTGCACATTCTTATCAATCTTCCCCTAAATTGATGCTAGCACAACTTTTATGTAAAAAAACAAGGTTACTATCTAAATTATATTTTTTTGAAAAAATAACCTGAGACTATAGTATAGTAAAAAAAACTTATCTTTACCTATGATGCTCACTTCCTTTGTTGCGCTTATGATGCTATTTCTCTGATGTTCCTCTGCTACGCTTGTTAGGTTGTTCCTCTGATGTTCCTCTACTACGCTTATGAGGTTGTTCCTATGATGTTCTGTGGTGTCTTTTTCTTTTTTCGTGTGGCTGCTCCCCTTGAGTTCTATGGCTTGATGTCCTTTCCCTTTAAGGCTTTCGCCGTTTTACAGATCTTTCTCTTTCTGCTGTAATTGTTGATCTTCTTTTGAAGTCTTTTGTAGTTTTCTTTTTGTCTGTAATTTTTTCTGCAGACCTTTGAAACCTTGTTGCCTCTTTTCCTTGCTCTGTGTTCTTCTCCCCCTTTTTGTTAACATTAAGTGCCGCTGTGAGGACATCAATTACAGTTCTCAAAGCTCTGAGTTCAGAAAAGGTGGTTTGCTGGACAAAATATTTCTTAACTATTATGGATGATCATACTATATACACCTGGATCTATTTGATAAAATAAATAAATGTGAAACACAATCCTGCTTGAAAACCTTTCATGTCATGGAAAAGACCCAATTTTTCTTCAAAATAAAAAGAAATCAGATCTGATAATACACCCGAACTGTTATCCATTGAAATACAATTCTTTTTCAGTGCAAATAGAATTCTTCATGAAACTACCTGTGTTAATACTCAACAACAAAATGGGATAGCTGAGCGAAAACACAAACATTTATTCGAGGTAGCTCGCTCCCTTCATTTCCAATCAGGTCTACCAAAGATATTTTGGGCAGAGTTCATCCTCACTACTATCCACTTTATTACTCGCTTTCCTACCAAAATTTTCAATAATAAATCACATCTGAAAATGTTATTCCATAAAAAGTCATCCTACACACACCTTCGAACCTTGGGCTGTCTTTGCTATGTGCACATTTTCAATTCAGATAAATTTGGACCCAAGTCAAAAATATATATATTTGTATGTTATCCACCAGGTAAGAAAGACTAAAAAATTTTTGATTTGGAGAAATTTTTTTTATTGTAAATCGTGATGTTATATTTCATGAATATATTTTTTTTTACAAAAATTTATATCAAAATCCACCATAAAATTTTTCATCTTTATCCCAAATTTATATCATTTCCGTTGGTCCAGCCAGCTCCATCCCTGGACCCAGCCCAGCTTCCGCTGCCTTCAGCCCAAGGCGTGTCAACACAAACCGATCCAGTCGAAATTCAGTCCATTTCAACGTCAGCTCAAGTCGATACCCATGTCCAATTAGAGCGTTCCATTCGGCCCATAAAAACCCCTGGATATCTTGCTGATTTTCAATGCTCCTCGGTACATTCATTTCCTAGTCACCTGCTCTCTACGTCTCCGATAGGTACGTAATATCCTACAAAAAATTATTTGTCTTATCATAGATTTTCGTTGAATCATATGGTTTTTCTCAGCACCATCACTTCGGCCGTCGAACCCTTCAGTTTCTCTGCTGTCGTCCAATATCCAGAATGGTGCGCCGTCATGCAGTCCGAAATCCAAGCCCTTGAAGAAAATAACACATGGACCGTTTACGCCCTTGTCACCATACAAATGGGCCATAGGTTGCAAGTGGGTCTACAAAATCAAATACCGGGTCGACGGAATGATACAACGTATGGCTGGTAGCCAAGGGTTTTATCCAGCAAGAGGGCATTGATTACTAGGAGACTTTTGCACCCGTCGCAAATCTCATCTTCGTGCGCTGTCTACTTGCCATAGCCATCACCAAGGGCTGGGCCCTCCACTAGATGGACGTTAATAATGCCTTTTTACAGGATGATTTGGATGAGGAGGTCTATAAGCACTTGTCCCTGGACTACGTGCATCAGAGGGCCGAATCATGCGCGGCCGAATGTCGACTGAACAAATCCCTCTACGGCCTAAAGCAGGCCTCGCGAAATTAGTATGTAAAATTTTCCAATGCTATCCAGTCTTTTGTATTTCACCAATCGGCTAGTGACTACTTCCTATTTGTTATCACATCGGATTCATATATTACCATGGTGATGATCTACGTCGATGACATGATCGTTACGGGTAATGATCCGGCCTATATTGAGCGGGTCAAGACTTTTATTTGTTCCAAATTTCGGATTAAAGATTTGGATAAGCTGAAGTATTTTTTAGGGATCGAAGTAGCACGCTCGCACACGGGTATCTTTTTATTTCAACTGAAGTATACCCTGAACATTCTGAAGGAGGCCATCCACCTTGGGGCCAAGGTAGTCAATTTTCCTATGGTGCAAAACCGGAAGCTCAACGCCACTGATGGCCGGCTACTCAAGGACCCTGGCATATATCGGGGCCTTGTTGGGCTCCAGATGTATCTGACTATTACCCGACATGAGATAACCTTTGCGGTTAACACTCTCAGTTAGTACATGCACTCACCTCACCAGCCGCACATGGATGTCGCACTCTGGATCCTTCGATACCTCAAGTCTGCACCTGACAAATATATTCTTTTGTGTGCTGACAATGCACTTCAGCTTAGTGCCTTCTTTGATTCTGATTGGGCGTCATGCCCCATTACCCGTCGATCAGTTACAGGCTAATGCACATTTTTGGGAGACAGTCCTATCTCCTGAGGCACAAAGAAACAAGGCACCATTTCGCGTTCTTCTGTTGAGGCTGAGTACTGGGTCATGACCGTAACTACCTACGAACTTCTCTGTTTACGGGCCCTGTTGGCTGACATGGGCGTTGCCCATTCACAACCTATGATCCTTTACTACGACAATCAATCGACCATCCACATTGTTGTTAACCTTGTGTTTCACGAGCGCATCAAACACATTGAGATTGAGTGTCACATTGTTCGTGAACGGGTCCAAGCTGTTGACATTTGAACCAAGTACATACGAACCAATAATCAACAGGCTGATATTTTTACCAATGCTTTGGGCCGAGCTCAATTTCTTTATGTATCTGACAAGTTGGGCGTTTTCGATTTGCACAGTCCAACTTGAAGGGGGTATATTAAACATAATAGCTGCACGCCTGTGAAGACTTTGCTATGCTTAGAAGAGTTGGAGCAGGTCTGTAGATGGAGCACGCTTTAGTTCATTTTGAAAATTGTATATAAACATATATAACGGAGCTACATTTCTCATGCTTCTCATATGTACAGATCAATTTTATTAATATACTCCTCAAAGATTTTACAAATACACTTTTTGATACCGATTTCACATTATTTTAAGCAACGAGGATTTTTGCATGTATCTCAGTTTTCTAAACAAAGGTTCTACATAAACAAATGATTTGAGTCATCATTTGATTCATACATGGTCTAAGAAAATAATGTACATCTTGTTTTTCTCAAACCCTCCACAACCAAATCACCTTAGTCATTGCCCTTGTTGTTTGACGATAGATGGAGCAGTGCGGATAATACACACCCATAATTCATCAACCCAAGTCCAAAACCATAATCATTGAAGCCCAAACGAACTCGAGCCCGGGCCCATCAAAGAGCCTATCTCCTCCCACACTCACGGCGACGATCACCGCAAACCGCAGCCGACGATGAAACTGTGACCGGCCCATTGAAGGGGAAAATGGCGACGGCGGCGTCGACGGGGAGGCTGATCTCTGCAATTCCGATGGCTACATTTCAGGTATGTGTTTTCCTCGCAAGAGATCTCGACTTGCAGCAGATATGGTTCAGTGCCCTCATGTTAGGGTATCGTATAAACTGTACCTATCAGGAACGGAACCTCTGCAGTGTGTAGGATACTATCATAAACAGAACGCTAGTTGTGACATAAATCACACGGAAATTTGTCTCTCAAACCACAATTGAGAAACTGTTGATTGTTGTGCTTGAACTCCTTGGGACTGTATTTCTACTGTGTTGGCATGTTGCGAAGAGATGCTTTCATGAAGAAAGAAATACGCACCATGGCATGTGTTGTGAACGTTAATTATGACATAAATTAGACCGACTTTTCTTTACAAGTCATAATTCTGTATGTTGTTTGTGGGTGTGGAATGTAAAGGGGTTAGAGAAAATGCTAATGGACGTGCTGAAACTCAGTCGGATTATATTTAGATTTCTCGGTATGTTGTGAAAGGATGCCTGCCTTCATGAAGAATAAAAATCAATCACAGACTGTTCTGAAAGCTTGCTAGAATATTATGCCTTCCTACGGCTACTTGTTATTCCTCATTCGAGTTAAACGAGTTGACAGCAACTTTAGTTTTGCACTTCCAGCAGAGAAAATTGCTCAGTGCACACCCATGTTTGAAGCAACGGTGTTCAGGCCTTTCTATTCAGATCTCGTGTTCTCCGTCAAATATGAATCCTATAACAGCTCAGTTTAAGATACCTGATGAAGTGAAGGTGCAATTGGCTACTGCCAAGGCCAGAGTATGGCAATATGTCCCTCGTCCTGTCAAAGACTTGCCATGGAAGAAAGCCAGTGATGTGTTTCTAGAACAGCTCATTTGCTTCGCACAAGATGTACTGAAATGGTCTTTCGTTGCATGGTTCTGTTCAAGCTTTGCCTTGGACATCATATTTGCAGTATCTAGAAACCAGGAACTGATCACGTGTCTCGCTCTTTTCTTGGGCTGCTTGTGGTCTGATTTCAGAATGGAGCTATTTAAAGATTTGTTTCCTAAGTCGGAGGTATTTCCTGACAATCATTCCACTTCAGGCTCTTTGTTTTCTTAAGTTTTGTAGTTGTTTCGCTTGTGCGTCAGCAGCGTCACTTCTATTATACAATTGCAGGTTAAAGACATGAGATGGGATCTTGTTGTCGTTGGTTGCTTTTGCATTGCCCTCAAGCTCATTGCTTCAGCTGTTGCTGTTCGAGGTCAGTTGTTTCTGCTGCATGTTGCGAACGGTGGGTTGATGCAGCTTCTATGGGTCTGGAGGAGGTTGTTGAAAGATGAGCAAAACTTGGATCAAGAAAATGTGTGATGTTTGCTTCTTCCTTTTTTCTGTGCTTTCAGTGCTTTTGCTAAATATTCACTCTGAAGTCTGAGGTCAATGCTTGTGTCTGAATGCAAGTGGGATTGGGCTATATGAGAGCTGTATATTCTAGGAAGAAAACAATGCATGGATGAATTTCTGGCCAGAAAAAAAAAGGTAAAACAAAAGGCGTGATAAGATTGAACTTTTTTGTGCTTTGGCACAATGTTGCTGCATTAGATGAGGCATGTAGTATTAAGGTGTATGCATGCTGATCCACGAGTAAAATCACATAGAATATATTACTAATAGATTGCGATCAGCAGAAATTGATCTAGAGACATTATGACAAGGCCTTTTGTTTTGAATCGGAACTACACGATCACTCCTCTTGGAGTAAACACTGCTGATTTCACAAACGCCTCAATGCGCTGTATGGACAACTTAAGGGTATTTTCCGACATGTTAGCAAAGCATACCCTACACCATCCGGGCTCATTGCAGTGGCATGAAGAGCCCGGAGAGACATTCAGACCAACTTTGTAGAGCAGTTCCTTCCAGAGGACCTCCTCGGCTTCATATGTGTCTTCAATCAAGTGATGCCTCATATCTAGCCAACAAAATAAACCGGCATTGCTACTCAAGCACAGTATTCCTGCTTTTTCCAGTCCTGTTGCCAAAATCTTCCTTTGCATCTGTATCCTCCTCTTGTTTTCCCTTGTGAAGTAACGTGCAAACTTCTTGTCAGAGAGAATGTTTGTTAATAGATATTGAGTTTGGGATGAGATGAGACCGAAACTTGACATTTTTGTGGCGGCTTCGACTATCTTTTCATCAGCGCTGTAAAGTAGCCCGATGCGAAACCCTGGAAGCCCCAAGTCCTTTGATAGGCTATAAACTACGTGGGCACTCTCTGCGATACCTGTGCCATCAAGTTCTTTCTTTCTGCATTCGATTGCTTCTGTTATACTTATGAAGGATGGTGATTGGAAGACAGATCCTGAGTAGATCCTGTCACTTAGTATGTGAATGTTTTTTGACACCGCGAAGTTGATCAAATGATTGAGTTCTTCCGCACTCAGGGTAGTTCCTAAGGGGTTTGACGGGTTTGTGATTAGGATACCTTTGACTTTTACGTGAGATTTTTGAGCTAGCTGATAGGCTTCTTCCATTGCAGACTTGGTGATGCTGAAGTTGTTTGAACTTGAGCATTGTATTGGAACAATCTGTATCCCTGTTCTCCATTTGAGATCTCTATCATATCTGCAACAGTTAAGTAAATCAGTCGTACTTTACATTTGATTTCCAAATAAGTGCAAACTTGATTTAGTAACATGCTTGTAGTTCAACTGTTGGAATCAACAAACCACGGAGCAATGATTGAATAGCGGGTATAGTTGTGACTTCTGGCATGTAGGATGGATCTGAACCATGTTGCTATTCACTAGATATTAAGAATTTACTAACCCGGGGTAGTAAGGCGTAGGAACTAATAATGCTTCACCAGGATTGGCAATGCAGAACACCAGAATTTCATTAGCAGAAGTTGCACCAGCTGTTAGAACTATCTTGTTGGGATCAAAACTCACTTTGTTTCCCCTAATTTCTTCCATGAACTTTGCCAGCACCTGAACCACGATAGTATATGAATTAGCCAGTGAGCTTAATTCGAACACACTTGCTACGATATCTTATCAAGTGTCAAGTAATCATCTGCAGCACAACTGCTTGTGATGGCAGGGCTGAAAAAATTATAGTATCCTAACATTAACCTTTTTTAAAGCAGGAAGGCCACGATAGTCTTGGAATAGAGCCAACTCTCTGAAGATGGATTTCCCATTTCTGCAGAATGCACATGCGTCTGGGTTGTTTGCCAGCCATTTTTCTAACAGGTCAAAGGATAGCTGCACATTTTTGGACAATGTAAGTGACACTCTCTGAAATATAATCATGAAATATTCAGTGTTAAAGTTCCTGTGGAGTGTAGACTGTGGCAGACCAACTATAAAAGCTAATGCTTTTGTGCAAATCTTTTCTAGATTTAAACCATCCTAATGATATCTAGGTTGTCTACTAAAGATCGTATGACCGGTATAATTTAGTTCAGTTGGTTGAGATTGAGACTAGGCTCAACATTATAGTGACATTTGATATAAAGTGCAGTACAGACACTCCATGTAAGGGTTTGTGGGGGGACTTTGAATCACAAAATATATGAGAGCATCCTGCCTTAGAATTCTCTGTGGTGTTGAGAATCACCTGATTCTCAGCTAGTCCCATTTGGATGATACCAGAAGGATTAAGACTCGGATGGTATGGGTTCCTCTCATATTCTTCCCATCCCGAGAAGTAGGACGAGTCTTGCCCATGCGTATCACACCTTCCCATTTTGGTGTAGCCTAGTGATTATGTTTGATGAATGGATTTGGTTGAAAGTATCGGCAATGATGTGCCTATATATAGTACTGTCAATTTAAATAAACACATTTATATTGGTGGAGGAGGGCAGGACGCTTCCATTTTTGGTGGCGAAAAGTGATATTGTTTGATCAAAGCTTGAGAACAAGTTGTTCATGTATCTCATAGAGAGTAGTGATCATTTGGATAGAGTGGTACTAATTTGGTGGAGACAGGGTGCACTTCACTATGTTTTTTCACGCAGGGTCAGTTGGAATGCCTTTTTCTCGACTGTAACGGGTGCCAACCGAGTTAGCATGATGAGTAATCTGATCATAATGTCCCATAATGGAGTAGAACTTATGGGAATGACTTCAAGATTATAAACAGTTGTTTCCCTGGTTGTTTTACTGCAATGTCAATATGGCGAAATCTCTAGGAAAGGGCGATACACCTAGTGAAGGATGCAAGAGAGTATTCACCTCATCTCTACAACTATCAGAGGTAGTCATAATCATGATTTTATTATTTTGAACAGATAAATGTAGCAATACTTCAGATTGAGTCTGGTTGAAGACTACTTTTGTGGGATAACCTACGCAAGTTAAGGATTTGTTCGCCTCTGAAAACCCATCCGGCTGGTTTCCGACATGATAAGGAGATATTTGATCTAGGTACATATATGGATGGACGGCGATTGAGCCTTTGATAGTCGGACACTTTTTATTCTCTTTTCATCCTTTACGATCAACATGAAGTATAATGTACTTGGGGTTTGAAAAACCGTTGTCTATGGTGTCCATGGACTGCCCAAATTATTATGTGCATGTTGATATCGGGCACGAGACGACTCTGTCTATCTAGATAAAATGAGAGTCATGTTCGACAATGGCTGTTTGCTTCCACAAAAAAACCAAGCTCACTTGATCCCCTAGTGAATCGGTCCCCATATGTTTTGCGTACTTTTGGACATGTTCCCTCCACCGACTGTTCTTTAAACTTGAATCGCAGGAGTGTACATTCAAATATAATTGGTACCTGTTTGCATGGATGGCAGATTGGTTACCCTGTGGCTGCAATTGCTGGAACGAATCTGTAGTCGTGGTTGATGCAGGTCATGATGCTGAGCCGTGAACAAGCAGCTAATCGAACTCCTGTGATGTGTTAAACTGGGCATGATCGATACTCCACTTAAATGCTTTGCCAATGCCAAGGCAAGTAAGGAAGTTTGTTTTCCTGTCACTGTTTTATTAACTAAAAGTATAGCGATCAGATTGAACTTGCATCTGTAAACATACAGCAGAGAAAAAAGTCTAGTATTTGCTGGTATTGTAAGCATATCATCAATCACATAATCCTTTTATCAACCTGGTTTTGTTCAACCTGGTTTCGTGAGATGAGGAGATCATGGATTCATTTTGTGCCTGTTAATCGCATGCACTATCAACATGTAATACCCAAGCATTTAGCTAACGTCATGCGCATTAGTCTTTATCGAAGACTAAGGTCCTGACGAGATTAAAACGTTACAAGGGTTCTTGACATTAATAAGCGAAAGCGCCTCTTATAAGTAATGGTCAATGAAACAATATCTAAGCTTGGTTTGATAGGTTAAATAATTAATAAGGTGGTGACACTTAAGTTAAATGTGTCAAGATTATATAAACTGTCAAAGACATAAAACAAAAATAGGACACCTGATGTATTACTTGTCAAGCTTTAACATGAGATAATTACACCTAATATATGACATGTCAAGTTTAAACTTAAGAAATTGACACCCGAGCACCATGTGTCATCATATAAACTAAAAAGTGACTCGCTGCTTTTACAACTTCTATAAATACCTCTTAAACATAATTATCAGGAAACCATTTTTGTGAGACACTTAAGTCACAAAAGAAGAAGAATTAAGAAAGAGAAAGAAGTGTCCATCAAGATTTAAAAATATCGACGACACCTTAACAAAGGCCATCAGGTGCTAAAGAAAGAAATCAAGCTTCACTTAAGAAACTTGAGAACAAAAAAGATAACTACATGCTTTGTTGTTTAATGTTTTCCAAACTTTATGGCTTCATGATGGATCTCTACCAAATGCTTATGATTACAATACATGAGTTTTGTAAAATGGTTTCATATAAGTGTTCCGTGTTATATGTGATGTGAGTTGGTAACAAGGTACATGAAAAAGGGGACATGATCCCGATTAAGTTCTGGTCCATGGTGCACTTAACTCTGTTATACGTCTGTTCTCATCTGATGTTCTGTAAACTTTAACCGCTCGCTATCATGTACTTTGCGGATGTTCTCTATGTGTTTTAAAGTAATGAACATTCATCGTATTCTCTGAATCTTATGTGTTGTGATTATAGAAACATGTAAAATTACTTTTCCAACTTATTTTGCTATACGACGTTAAGTTTTCAATGTTACGTTTCTGACTGCCTAAAATCTCATATTAAAAAATATTTATTTTTACGTATAGTTATTGAGATTTCTATCTCATTTTTCAAACTGTTTTAATGTTTTCAGGTAGTCAAACGGGGTATGGAAACGACGCTTAGAGAGCGGACGTAGCAATGCACATCTTATGTACTTAAGTTAGCTGAACAACCTTTGGACCATCGTTTTGTAATATCTGGTTATGTACTAAATTTATGAACCAAAACCATTCTCTTGTAATATAATATGTTTACAAACGCCTTGCAATTTGACTTTCCAACTTTGAATTAAGTGGCGGCAGTGATGTTTTCACATAACGTGGGGCGTTACACAAACACGATGGTATGCATTTTGGTTTATAACTTTCATCCTCAAACCTTGAGAAAAAAACTGAGGCATATGGTTTGTGCACGAAAGTTCAGATGTCGTCGGGGAGTTGATTTTCGCTTAACGTCCAAGAAAGAGGATTGAGGATAGAGTTCTATATCAGTCTACTGGTCTC
>LIEC01012495.1:0-22470 GCA_001925005.1 Drosera capensis | reverse complement strand
TCCCGATTAAGTTCTGGTCCATGGTGCACTTAACTCTGTTATACGTCTGTTCTCATCTGATGTTCTGTAAACTTTAACCGCTCGCTATCATGTACTTTGCGGATGTTCTCTATGTGTTTTAAAGTTCTGGTCCCGATTAAGTTCTGGTCCATGGTGCACTTAACTCTGTTATACGTCTGTTCTCATCTGATGTTCTGTAAACTTTAACCGCTCGCTATCATGTACTTTGCGGATGTTCTCTATGTGTTTTAAAGTTCTGGTCCCGATTAAGTTCTGGTCCATGGTGCACTTAACTCTGTTATACGTCTGTTCTCATCTGATGTTCTGTAAACTTTAACCGCTCGCTATCATGTACTTTGCGGATGTTCTCTATGTGTTTTAAAGTAATGAACATTCATCGTATTCTCTGAATCTTATGTGTTGTGATTATAGAAACATGTAAAATTACTTTTCCAACTTATTTTGCTATACGACGTTAAGTTTTCAATGTTACGTTTCTGACTGCCTAAAATCTCATATTAAAAAATATTTATTTTTACGTATAGTTATTGAGATTTCTATCTCATTTTTCAAACTGTTTTAATGTTTTCAGGTAGTCAAACGGGGTATGGAAACGACGCTTAGAGAGCGGACGTAGCAATGCACATCTTATGTACTTAAGTTAGCTGAACAACCTTTGGACCATCGTTTTGTAATATCTGGTTATGTACTAAATTTATGAACCAAAACCATTCTCTTGTAATATAATATGTTTACAAACGCCTTGCAATTTGACTTTCCAACTTTGAATTAAGTGGCGGCAGTGATGTTTTCACATAACGTGGGGCGTTACACAAACACGATGGTATGCATTTTGGTTTATAACTTTCATCCTCAAACCTTGAGAAAAAAACTGAGGCATATGGTTTGTGCACGAAAGTTCAGATGTCGTCGGGGAGTTGATTTTCGCTTAACGTCCAAGAAAGAGGATTGAGGATAGAGTTCTATATCAGTCTACTGGTCTCTCCAATAATGAAAAGAAGTTGACGAATGTGAAAATCTTGGAGACAAACTGATGAGGTGTCGATATCGGTTAACAGGCAACATAGAGACCAATAATTGTATACTGTTCAAATGAAGTGCATAAGAGTTTAGATTTTTCTTAGCTTATAGTTTTATACGACGATACATAGTTATCACGTTTCTCAAAAGATATTGTTTTCAGCGTTCAGAATATGTTGGTTTATACATTAATAATTTGATCGGCGAGATAACACAGGGTTGCTATCGGCCTATCATAGTATTGTACAAATCCAAACCTGGCGATGGCTGCAAGAATTTCGGCAAGTCATTTGATTGCTTGCAATGGAAATTTATACCTAGAAAATAATGTCATTGGATTCTAACGGATAAAACAATGGAGACCAAGCATGACGTACTGATGTGCTGCAGTACGTTTTCTGAGAATTATTATACTCTTCAACGTAGGTTTCTTTCCAATGGGCAGCTCATTGGGCCCCGTTCAATAACTAATGGATCACCTTGAAGCCCAAATCACGGCCCACCATCCCTGCTACACCGAGAGGATGTCACGGGCATGTTTGTTAAAGCTGAAAATAAGTTCTTTTCATTGCTTATTATTATTATTTCTGAATGAGGAGATGATGTTTGATAAAAAAAAACTACTTCAATTGAAAATAAGTTAAAGTTGTATTTGATGGTATAAATTATTTTTAAACTCATTTTAACCAAAAGAAATATATTTTTAATTATAATTCTTGTAGTTTATCAAGACAGAAAAACATAAAATACTGATTTGATGTTCACATAGTGAAAAAAACAGTTGTATTTTTTGGTCAACAATGAAAAGAGAAATCACGTTCTGTAGATAATTTACTCCCATTAACTTTTCACTTTCTGTGTTTTTTCTGCTTAAAATTGTAGTTTTTGATTTTATCAGACAAGCAAATCTGACTCTAGACTTAAAAAAAGTCATGTTGACCAATTTATATTGTTTTCAAACGGGGCTTATTCTTAGGAAGAACGTCATGCGTTACCGTTTTATGTATTCCTGATGTCTTTATAAGATGAGTTGTTTATTGTTAAGATAATTCTTCCTTATCACTCGCTGAATGATGAGTGTAAATGGTAAGAGGAATTACTAATTTTTAACTTGATATTCAACTGAAAAAGCAAAACTTTCTATTCAAAGGAAGTTGGCGAGGTTCGCCGACCTATATGGACTCCGAAATTTCCACTTTATGCTCTCAACTCTCATCATGTTCACTGATTTCCAGAACAAAAGTAACAAGTCAGTCCTAAACACAATCATCTTATTTGTAATAGGGATTTATTGAGTTAAATTTTGATTTATAGATAAAATTATTCCTTTGTTAAGTTTTATACTTTTATCATTTAGTTGAAAAGTTATTGTATTCTTTAAATAGAATAACGAAACTTCACAATATACATATAGATATATATTGTCTTTTTGAGTGGATTATATAGAATCATTTATTTTTATTTTTATTTTATATTTTTTTTGAAATTTCAATTTAGAAATTTTAGTACAATTATGTTTTATTTCGAAGGGACTTAGATGTCACGAATGACTAGTACTTAGATGTCACGAATGACTAGTAAGATAAACTGTTCACATCTTGACTAGTGACATGTGATGCTTAAAAAATCTTAGTCATTGTCCGGATAATGCGAGCGTTCAACAACATCTTGAGTGAGTGTTTGTCTTTTTGTAAGAAAAGAAAAATCAATATTATGATATGTATCGCGATGCATTTAATTATGTACAGGATTAGCATGGATGCTGCGTCCCTACTACTATTTATTTGATCACATACGATAAAACTTTGGATAGAACATGTGTAAGGAGTAATTACTTAGAAAATATGTATACCACGGCTACGATTCCACAAACAATCCATGCGAATTAGGTTAACTAATTATCTTCAAACCTTTTGGTTTGCAATTAGCTCAGGCTGGTCACTAACCAAGGATTTGATACTTAAAAACATTTTGGTTTGCAATTAGTTCAGGCTGGTCACTAACCAAGGATTTGATAATTATACGATTATGTTATGTATAAAAACAAAAACACGTGTGAGGCTATTTCTGATATCATATAAAAAAATGAGGTTCATTTTTAAAATTAATTGATAATAAAAAAATAAACTCATGATCTATTTATATTGTTACAGATTTTATCTAAATTTTGATGTGGATTTAATATCTATAGTCGAGTTCGAAGTCAAGATTATGCGTTTATATCGTGAGCTAACTTGACTCACGTGTAAATATTCGTCTCGTATATCGAGGAATATGTAATTCTATTTTGTTGGATCTCGCACGTGTATGCTATCTCGTGAACTAACTAGCTAGATTAAGTTTGAATATTAGTATCAAGTGCCTGATTTCTTATGGTTTAATGACCATTGATCCATTCACAACGGCAACATATAGCACGATATAAGTGAAAAAATATACTCCAATTATAGCTAATTTATACTCCCTTCGTTTCATAATATAAACAACACTTGTTTATTTGGATCGTCCCAACATATATGCAGCATATCATATTTAGTAATCCTTTCACATAAAAAACATCAAAACAATCAGCATTTGTTATAATATACCCTCTCATAACTGTTATAGTGAAACTCACTATAATAAAATAAGATATTGTTTCTTTATCAAATTCTATACAAATTCAACATATACTTAAATTCACGTGTCGCATCAAACTGTTTCTTATAATTTAGAACGAGTACTTTTTATATCATGGTGATGTGGGGATTGCAATTACTTCACTTTTTTATTTTTGCTGCAAAAGTTTGAAATATAACTGTCATTTTTAAAAAATTTAAAAATCTAAAAAAAAAATTGATTTTAGAAAAATCAACTCATCTGAATTGGCAATGACAACCAGCTTGACAGCTTTTTTTTTTCCATATATCATTCACATGGCTATGAAATATGCATATACGTAAGCCTTTTCTGTAGTAAGGTCAGAGAGTGGCTGATTTTTAAACCATGATTGAATATTGCGTCGGCCTCGTTCAATAGAAAGGGCCACATATTAGTAAGACTTGTCAAGCCAATTCAATAGAAAGTGCCACATAGTAGTATATTAGGAAGTTGCAACAAAAAGTATGAGCCGGCAATTGACGGGCTTCCCTGCTTAATTTATACATAAAGATTTATCGATTTTTTATTTTCAAACCAGGAGCAGCAAGCGAAACCAAACAGTGGCAAGAACCGAATAACAAAAACTGAAACACCAAAAACCGAATCACGTTCGACTCATCAGTTGGTTCAATAACGTGGTTTTCAGAATCTTTTCCCCTTGCGTCAACACAAGACTCGACTGGTTGTCACAAAAGCTTCGTATTACACTGATACAATATGCTTCAGGACGTAGAACCTGTTATATACAACATTATACCACAATTTCGTAACACAATCAGGAATATAGCTCATGGTTTCATACAGAACTGTAAGAATATTTCATAACTTTTAAATGTAGCAGTATCGACCATCTAATTGGAAATATAAAAATATCAGTATCTGCTTGACCTCTCTATTTATAGATGGATGGAAAAGCTCCTATCATACAACACTGCACTCCGAGCAACAGAAAACAGCAACATGGAGCTCTCTCTGCTCTCCATGATTGCATACACAGCTCTTCTCTTCATTTCTATTCCCATAATCTCATACATACTATACAGAAGAAACAGCAATGCAAACCTTCCGCCAGGAAACTTAGGCTTGCCATTCCTTGGCGAGAGCATAAAGTTCTTCTCGGATTCGAAGAAAGGATGGCCGGAGAAATTCATCTTTGAACGAATGTCCCGGTTCTCACCCCTCGTGTTTAAAACTTCGTTGCTAGGAGAGCAGACCATGATATTTTGCGGTCAACAAGGCCATAAGTTCCTGTTCGGCAGTGGAAATAAGTATGTTACCGGTTGGATGCCCAAGTCTCTAGACAAGATGTTCCCGATTGACGAGAATGAAACAATGGAAGAAAGAATGACACTCGGGCGTAAGGTTGTTGTTGATGTGATCAGACCTCAATTCTTTAGTCAATATACTAAAGCTATGGATACTATCGCTCAAAGGCATTTCGCGACATCATGGGAGAGCAAAGAAGAGGTTCATGCGTATCCACTAGCCAAGAGGTAAAATACATTCATATATATATATAGATATATATATGTAGGTGATGAGAAAGGTGAACAAACAACAAGAGGAAGAGAAGAGCAAGTATTGTTGTAACACTCTCAATACTATTTTAATACCAGACCCACTACAATACTTTGATAGCATGCCTATTTATAGGCTTACAAGAGATAAGGACGGAATACAAAAGGACTCAAACATTGTATCTAGACTAGACTAAAATGCATTGAACCAAATTCTAAAATAATCAAGAACACTATTTTGTTCTAGAATAATCAGGATTATTCTTCAACAGTAGGCAGAGCAGAAATTAGAGATAGTCATTCACTCAACATATATGTATGCCTCGACACTTAGGCATATCGCTTTGATCTTAACTTTCTCGCGGATTTGCTAATGGAGAACTCTTTGATTTGGCACATCTACCATGGGTAGTTTGGGACAATTAACACTAACTTGGAATTTTCTGAATGTTGATCACCCATGAAATACAGGTATACTTTTTGGTTGGCATGCCAATTGTTCTTGAGCATCGATGATCCAGAAGAGGTGGCAAATCTTTCAGATCGATTCGAAATATTTGCATCTGGGTTGATTTCGCTTCCAATCGATCTACCGGGAACTTCCTTCAATCGCGGCTTAAAGTCGTCGGCTATCATTCACAAGAAAATAAGAGAAATCATCAGGCAGAGAAAAAGGGAAATCATAGAGAACAGAGAGCCACGAAAGCAAGACATACTATCACACATGCTGTCATTTGTTGATGAAAATGGAAAACAGATGGGCGAGATAAGTATTGCGACCAAGATCCTTGGAACGATCTTTGCAGGTTATGACACTGCTAGCACAGCCATAACCACCACTGTCAAGTATCTTGCTGAGCTTCCTCATGTCTATGATCAGGTCTACAAAGGTATGAAGGATCACTGAATAAATATTACTGAAACTGTTTTATCAGGCATTAAGTTCAGGATCGACGGATGCAAAACATTTTAGCAATGATGGTATTTTTTAACATATTTAGTTTGTATTTGAACTTTGAAGAGCAAATGGATATACTAAGATCAAAAGGAGAAGGAGAGTTGCTGAATTGGGGAGACATCCAAAAGATGCAGTATTCATGGAATGTGGTATGTGAAGCACTGAGACTTGCTTCACCCGGGCAAGGATTCTTTAGAGTGGCCATCGAAGATTTCGATTATGAAGGTTTTACGATTCCGAAAGGCTCGAAGGTTAGCTCAATTGATGAATTGTTTACAATATTTTTGTCTTGAATTAATCTTGGACACAACTCTTGTTAAGTTTCCTGATAAGTTCGAGACTTGTTTTTGTAGTTATACTGGACCGTAAATTCAACACATAAGAACCCAAAGTATTTTCCAGATCCAGAGAACTTTGATCCTTCGAGGTTTGATGGGAAGGGACCAGCGCCTTACACATTTGTACCATTCGGTGGAGGACCAAGGATGTGCCCTGGAAGAGATTATGCTCGATTGGAAATACTTGTGTTCATTCACAATATTGTGAAAAGATTCAAGTGGGAGAAACTTGTTGCTGACGAAAGGATAGTCATAGACCCGTTTCCTAGACCTACACATCGACTCCCGATCAGACTCTTACCTCACAAGATCTAAACCTTAGTTCTCCATCGTGTCATATGTAACCTTATACATGCATGGATATGAATACATATTGGGACTCTAGGCGCCGGAGCCCAGTCGAAAACATAGCATTATGCTAAAGATGATGTGTGTATGTGTTGGGATATTGATCGAGATCTCAAACGCACACACGCAATTGCAAAACAGTAAAACGAAACGATGAACACAGAGATTTAACGTGGTTCAGTCAATTTGACCTAATCCACGGCCATACCAACACAAGGAATTTCACTCTCATAATTAGGGTTTACAATTATAGGGTATTTATAACCAAACACCCAACTTGGGCAAAAAAAAACCATCACCCAATTTGGGCCAAAAGCCCATTCAACAGTGAAGCCCAAATCTGACTCCACAACTCAACAGTATGCTCAGACCATGACACTCACCAATCTTTTTTTTTCCTCGAGGCGCACTCGACTATATATAAATAAATATGCACTTGGTACACCAAATATGGATTAGATTGCGAAACAAATTATATATCTTGTATCTACGGTAGTCCATTCAATTACGTATCACCATTCAATATGGAAAAAAAATGAAGCAACAAGTCTCGCACTTACGCATGCAAGTCTCAATTCAAAAGCAGGACACTCGATCGAGGCACCACTTAGTCAAAGAATTCATTGAATCAATCCACTAGACAACAAATATGAATCCTAATTCGAATTTCTGGTCATGAGAAGAAGACACACATTCCAGATGCAAAGTAGGAGACTCTTAACAATTTTTGTCTTGGAGATTATATTCTCTCAAAGGAAGAAGATGAAGTGGGAATAAAAAGCAAAATCAGGAGTATAAGACCATTCGCTACCTTCGTGACTAGAGTAATGAACACGACATTCATGTTCAGTATAATTTGTGAGAAAGAATTCATCGATAGTTTGGCTGAATCATGATCATCGTGTTTCATTAAACAAATACGATTTTCGTGTTCAACTCTTCCTGAAATTTTATGACCTAAGTATCCTAAAACTATTTTGTCGAACCTGCCTTCCCCAAAACTTTTTTTTTGCGGGCTATATTTTTACAAAAAATCCAAGCTTTAGATCCCCTTGAGTTTTCGAAGTATTATAAATTCATGGCAAAAGCCCACCCATCCTACTGCAATACACTTGAGCAACAGCTAACATCAACATGGAGCTCTCTCTGATCTCCATGTTTGGTTACGCAATTCCTCTCTTCATTTTCATACCCATAATGATAGTTTCATACATACACCGAAGAAACAACAATCCGAACCTTCCCCAGGGAACTTGGGCCTCCCATTCATCGGAGAAAGCATAAAGTTCTTCTCGCATTCAAAGAAAGGATGGCCGGAGAATTTCATTTTCGAACGGATGTCACGATTCTCGCCTCTAGTGTTCAAGATCTCATTGCTTGGAGAGCCTTGATGAGGCTTACAAGATCCGTATGAAAGGTGGCTTAGTGGTGGAGCCATGACAATATGGAGAAGGGCAATTTTGTGGTTTTTATTGAGAAAAATTCAAATAATGAAAATGTTGTATTTATATGTGATGGTTGACAAAATTAAGATTTTTTTAATGGCGGTATATTGTTTTCTTAAACAAAATTAACAATCAACTTTGCTCATACTAATTAATCAATGTCTATAAAGTTCGATCAAAGGTCATCAAATTTGGACATTATTGGGTGAACGACTTGTATATCGAAATATATCCATTGACTTTATATTGGATCTTGCGCATGCATGCTTGTCGTGAATTATCTGAATTCAATTCAAGTATCGTAACCTTACATATTACACTCCAGAATTTAATTATAACGAGGAATAGTTCATACCTAAACTAGATAAGATATTCACTTACCATCGTCACGTTGGTTGCCAACGTGTGACTTATTATGTTTGATTTTTTCTTCTTGGACAAATCCATGAGCTCTATATCATAGCTTTTTTGTAAAATTTTTGTATATGGAAAAAAGTTATCAGAAAATTCAGTTGGGCAATGAAGGAAATGAGATGCACAGATTTTTCGTGGGCAATATATTCGGAAAAAAAAAGTCTCTATATCGACGTATCTGAAAGACCTTTCTTAAGAATCAGATTTTTTTCATGTTAATATCCCATAAAACCACCTGGTGGCGGTGAAATGTACGCAGTTGCATCATTATTTGTCAATGACCACGGACAACAACTGATAGTTGATATCAAAGCTGAAGATTTACACGAGGGTTTTTGATATCATCAGAACATGTCGAATTCCTGATGGTTAAAAGGAAATGCAGATTATCATGATGAAATCCTTTTCTACAACATTCTGATATTGCAATCAAACACCAGTATCGATAATTGTCTATAACACAGTGATGTACTATACTTACAACTCGTCTAATTCGTCAAGGAACCCATATTTTAACCAATGGATGGCAATATTGTAAGATTAACTGACAAGTAACAATATAGACCATCTAGATAGAAATAGAATTATCAAAAGGTTATCTCCGCTTGACTTTTCTATTACAAATGCTTGGGAAAACTCATATCCTACAACACTGCGCACTCGAGCAATAGCCAACACAGCAACATGGAGCTGTATCTAATATCCGTGTTTGCATACACTAGTCCTCTATTCATTTTGATACCAATAATAGTATCATACATGCTTCACACAAGAAACAACAATCCGAACCTTCCCCCGGGGAACTTGGGCCTCCCGTTCATCGGAGATACCTTCAAGTTCTTGACGGATTCTAAGAAAGGACAACCGGAGAAATTTATTTTTGAACGGATGTCACGCTTCTCACCTCTCGTGTTCAAGACCTCGTTTGCTTGGAGAGCCAACCATGGTCTTCTGTGGTCCGCAAGGTCATAAGTTCCTGTTCAGCAATGAAAATAAGCTCGTCAACAGTTGGGTTCCCAATTCTGTAAACAAGTTGATCCCCTTAGAAGACAATGAAACACTGTAAGAAAGCTCAAAACTTCTGCGTAAGTCTATTGTTGATGTGATCAGACCTGAATCATTCAGTCGATATGCAAACGTAATGGATAAAGTTGCTCAAAGGCATTTCGCAATGTCATGGGAGGGCAAAGAACAGGTCCATGTGCATCCCCTATCCAAAAGATATAATACCCACATACATTCATAGAGATGTACTATATCAATTAAAGTTCCAAAATGCAGAAATGAAGATAGACAGGTATAACATAAATAGGCGCCTAATGGAACACTTCTTAATCCGAGCCAAGCTTATTCTATTAACTCATATTTCCACATATTAGAGAGAGGAACGAAATACCTTTCTGAAAGTTTATTAACCATGACATACAGGTATACTTTCTTGTTGGCATGTCGATTATTCTTGAGCATCGATGACCCCGAAGAGGTGGCAAGGCTTTCAGATCGATATGAAACATTCGCGTATGGGATGTTTTCTCTTCCAATAGTTGTACTAGGGACTTGCTTTCGTCGCGGCTTAAAGGCATCAAAGATCACTCGTCAACAACTCAGGGAAATCGTAAGGCAGAGAAATAAGGCAATCATCGAGAACAGAGAGACCCAATAACAAGACATACTTTCTTACATGCTTTCCTGTGTTGACGAGAACGGAGAACACATGAGCGAGACAAGTATTGCAACCAAGATCCTTGGCTTGGTGTTTGCAGGTTATGACACAGCTAGCGCTGCCATCACCGCTATCGTCAAATACCTTTGCCGAGCTTCCTCATGTCTATGATCAGGTCTACAAAGGTACGCAGGATCATATTGAATAAATCTTAATGATCTATGCTCGGTATTAAGATGAAACACATCCTACAATCATCGTAAGCACTGCAATTGGTTTTATCATATTATAAGATTCTTTTGATTTGTTGATCTTCCATTTCTTAAGCTCATTCTAACCCAAATCTCCAAAATGTTCCCAAATTCAGAAGAAACCCGAATCTCATATTTGTCATAGTATTAGCTCATTCATTTATTTTGGGTATGTGAAGAACAAATGAAGATCCTGAGATCAAAAAGAGAAGGATAACTATTGAATTGGGTAGACATCCAAAAGATGCACTATTCATGGAATGTGACATGTGAAGCGATGAGGCTTGCTTCACCTGCACAAGGGCTTCATAAAGTGGCTATTGCTGACTTCGATTATGGCGGTTTTTCAATTCCTAAAGGATCCAAGGTTTGCTCATTTTGATGAATTGTTTACTTATGCATAGGGGTGATAATCGAGCGGAGCTTGAACGAACCAGGGTTGTTCGGGCTCGGCTCGTTTATTTTTTATCTTGGTCCATCTCGGCTCTTGTACGTTTAGTTAAAAACTCGGTTCGTTCAATTTGTTTAAAAACTCGTTTGTTAAGTGATTCATTAGGTTTGTTTAGGATTCGATACGTTTGAACTCATCTCAATTGAAATATTTTATATTATTTTAATATATAACAATATTTTTTAAAATAATATACTGTATTTTTAATTCACAAATACAAATAAAATTTATTTTATATACAATTCGAGCTCTTAACGAGTCCGTATCGAATCAAACCCACCCGAGCTCTTATCGAGCTAATCAAGGTGAGCTTGAGCACGAAATTAGCTGAGCAAGACTTTATTCATGTTCATTCGTTTATTTAAACGAGTTTATTATATTGTTCATGTTCGTTTTATTGAATAATTGAACGAGTTTGAGAGAGTTTTTGACTAGCCACACACAAATCGAACCCTAGTTTATGGAGCTAATTTGTAGCCTTACTTATGCACAAACGTAGAATCATGCCATGGAACCTTAGCTGCCTACAGTGAGGTTTTAAAATCTCAATGACTAGATAATGGAAAAATCATTGAAAAAAGAGAATGATGCGTCTCACTATTATGTAAATTTAACACTTGTTTCTCACAGCAGCAATCTAAGCTCAAGATTTCATGACGATGGTCTTGATTTTATGAGAAACTCAAACAATGGTTTTTTTTTTTTTTTTTTTTTGTAATTGTATTAGACGATAAATTCAACACACAAGAATCCAGAGAACAAGAGAAGTTTGATCCATCAAGGTTTGAAGGGAAGGGGTCAACGGCTTACACATTTGTACCATTCGGGGGAGGACCAAGGATGTGCCCGGGAAGAGATTATGCATGTCCGGAAATACTTGTTTTTCTCCACAACATTGAGAAAAGATTCAAATGGGAGAAACTGGTTGCTGACGAAAAGATAATCATGGATCCGTATCCTAGACCTACACATGGACTCCCAATCAGACTCTTTCCTCATGAAATCTACGCTCAGTCGAAACATAGGATTAATTTTAAGGTTGGTAGTGTGAGCTGTAATCCTGAGTGGAGAGGGATGACTCACCTGGACACCTGGACAAGGACGGTTTTAGGATGTAAGGCATGACGTTTCATGCTTGTATGCGTGTATATATATTTGCAGTCGCTTTGTGTATTATATGTATGTGTGTGCGCAATAGAAAAAAAACAAAAAACAGGGGTATTTTGCCCCACCAAATGCCTCACTCACCGAAAACAAACACTAGGTACCTTCGCCACGACTATCATCTGGTATCAGAGCCGGTGGTCTTCCAGATCGTCGGATCTCAGTCGTCCTCACTCGTCCACCCCGAGCCCGAACGAGGCCAGATCTCCGTGAGATCTGGGCAGCCAACGCCGTTGCATAACAATCCTCGGTTCTTTAGCACGCCGCACGCGAAGGAAGAAGAGGAAGAGTAAGTTCTGGAATGTGAATCTGTTCAGGTCCAGAGCGCGGAAGTGCAGACAGTTGGATCCTAGGTTTTTGGACACGACTAAGACTCTGGATTCATCGCTTGTCCAATAGGAGACACGCTTCGCAGAGGTGGTGTTGGCGGCGGTTTCGGAAAGAAGGAGAGACGCAGAAGCAGGGAGGAAGAAGGGCACAGGGGCGTGAAAGGCATAGTTCACATTTTTTGTTCTCCTTTGCTTTTTGGAAAAGGCAGTGCGTACTAGTAAACAAAAGGTAAAAGAAAAAAAATCGTCATAATGTCTATTGTGCCCCATAATATGTCTAAGGAGGGCGGCGGTATGTCGTTCCATTTTCCAATGTTGAACTCATCCAACTATACAGTTTGGGCCATCAAAATGGAGGCAATCCTAGATGCTCAGGAAGTCTGGGAGGCGATCGAACCAGCAGAAGGAGAGGAAACTGATCCGAAGAAGGACAAAAAGGCGCGTGCGTAGATCCTCAAATCTATCCCCGAGGATGTTCTTTTTCAAATTGCAAAGAAGAAGATGGCAAAGGAAACTTGGGAAAGTTTGAAGACGAGGTACCTGGGTGCTGATAGAGTCAAGAAAGCTCGGTTGCAAACCTTGAAGAGTGACTTTGATGCACTGCGGATCACAGAGCAGGAGTCGATTGATGAGTTCGTCGGAAAACTTAGCGGTATGTCCAGCAAGTTTTCAAGTCTTGGAGCGGAACTTGACGATGCCGCACTTGTCAAGAAGCTATTAGATTGTGTGCCTGACAAGTATTTCCCAGTTGTTGTCGGAATTGAACAATTCTTTGACATCGAGATGATGCCGTTCGAGGAGGCGATAGGGAGATTGAAGGCATACGTGGAGAGGACGCGACTCCGCGAGAACACCGGGAGCGGTGACAGGCAACTTATGTTCACTTCTACCGAGCGTCAGAGGAATAGCACTGTTGAAGCTTCATCATCTGGACAGGGTCGTGGGTCCAACACCTCAGAACGAGGCAAAGGTCCATGGCGTGGACGAGGTCGTGGAAGAGGTGGCCGAGGCATAAATACTGTAACACGTCAGGAAGGTGCAGGAGGTACCAGCGGCAGCAGCAGCCGTGATAAGAGCCACATCAAATGTTTCAATTGCGGGAAAATGGGACATTATGCTTCTGAGTGCCGTAGCAAGCGGCGAACCAACGAGAAACCACACACACAAGCTACCCACGAAGAGCTATCATTGCTGTTTTCCATGGCTCATGAGGAGAAACAGCAGGATGTCTGCAGGGATATGACTATCTGGCACTTAGACAATGGTGCCAGTAATCATATGACAGGCCAGCGAGGACTGTTCCAGGAGTTGGATGAGAACATCACAGGGAGGGTGAAGTTTGGCGATGGCTCGATTGTTCAATTCATGGGAAAAGGGGCGATCATTTTTCAGTGCAAGAATGGCGATCAATATATTCTCCATGAGGTATATTATATTCCGCAATTATGCACTAACATCATTAGTCTCGGACAGTTGACAGAAAACGGGGTCGAGATGAATATGGTGAGAGAAGACATGAAGGTCTTTAACAATGGTAAGCTATTGATGTTCGTAAAGCGTACATCAAATCACTTATATAAGATCAGTTTGGAGTTAGCCAAACCGGTCTGTCTGTTAGCCAGTCTCGACAATCCGGCATGGCTGTGGCATGCCAGGCTCGGTCATGTCAACTTTCAGACACTAAAGCTCGTAGGGGATAAGCAATTGGCAGTTGGAGTTCCAAAGCTGTCACATCCAAACAAGCTGTGTGAGGCTTGTTTGACATCCAAGCAGATCGGCTTCCCTTTCCGGCTCAGACGACCTACAGAGCGAAGAAGCCGTTGGAGCTATTGCATGCTGACCTATGTGGGCCCATCACACTAAGCACACTTGCTGGTAATTCATACTTCCTCCTCATTGTCGATGATTTTAGTCGGTGGATGTGGGTTTTTACACTCAAAACCAAAGATGAAACATGTACCGTGTTCAAGAAGTTCAAGTATCAGGTGGAGAATTTGACTGAGCACAGAGTGAAGACCCTGAGGACGGACCGTGGAGGCAAGTTTCTCTCAAAAGAGTTGGGGTCTGCAAAGGCATCTCATTGCACCGTATTCACCTCAGCAGAACGATGTGGTGAAGCGGAGAAACAAAACTGTACTGAACACGGCTCGCTCTTTACTCAAGAGCATGTATGTTCCTGCTGAGTTTTGGGGAGAAGCTGTTAGACATGTAGTGTACCTGTTAAATCGGTTACCGACAAAGGCGTTAGGAGAATGTACACTATTCGAGGCTTGGACTGGTTGCAAACCACATCTCGGGCACTTGAGAGTGTTTGGCTGCACAGCTTATGCAAAGGTAACAGTTCCACATCCCAAGAAACTCGATGATCGGAGTTTGCCTATGGTTTATCTCGGAGTGGAAGAAGGATATAAGGCACACCTTCTTTACAATCCTCATAAGAAGAAGCTTTATATATGCAGAGATGTGATCTTCCAAGAGATCCTGGAATGGAACTGGAGTGCAAGTACTGATGCCGGGGTATCAGAGTTCGTCATTTATGACATCTCAAGTTTTGACGTAGTACCTTTATCACCTATGGCAGGTGCAGCGGAGCCAGAGGCAGTTGATGGGGCACGTGCGTCATCATCTGCGATAGGAGAGTCCACACCATCTATCCCGAGTTCGCATAGTCCAGTACAAGTTTTAAAGTCCTCTGACAGTGGTCCTGTGCGTCTCAGAGACCTCAGAGACATCTATGCCAACACCGAAGTTGTTCTTGGTGATGACGATGATGAGTTGATGTTGTTGGAATCTGATGAGCCAATCTGGTACCGTGAAGCCACAGCTGAGAGTGCCTGGTATGAGGCAATGCAGAAGGAGTTGGAGTCTATCGAGAAGAACAAGACATGGACGTTGACCAAACTTCCAGCAGGTCATAAACCCATTGGCTTGAAATGGATATTCAAATTGAAGAAGGACTCAGAAGGTCAGATTGTTAAGCACAAAGCCAGATTGGTGGCGAAAGGGTATGTTCAGCGGCAAGATATTGACTTTGAAGTTTGCTCCTGTTGCTAGATTGGATACGGTTCGGGTGATTCTTGCCCTTGCAGCGAACCGTAGCTGGGAGGTGTACCATATGGATGTTAAATCAGCATTCCTCAACGGAGAGTTAGAGGAAGAGGTCTATGTCACGCAACCGGAAGGGTTCGAGGTACAAGGCCAAAAGCATTTGGTGTACAGACTGTCGAAAGCTCTTTATGGGCTTAAACAGGCTCTGCGGGCGTGGAACATTCGGTTAGATCGTAGCCTGAAAGAACTTAGTTTCAGAAGATGCGCGCAAGAACAAGCTGTATACACTCGAGGCGAAGGAGGTGCAGCACTTATTGTGGGTGTTTATGTTGATGACCTTATTGTGACAGGAGGTAACAGTCAAGAGGTAAAATTCTTCAAGCAATAGATGATGACAGAGTTTGAGATGAGCGATTTGGGACTTTTATCGTACTACCTCGGGATTGAGGTTGAGCAAACGAAGGGTCAGATAAAGCTGAAGCAGTTAGCTTATGCCAAGAAGATATTGTCACAATTTGGGATGTCAGAGTGCAATGCTACCAAGTATCCGATGGAACCCAAACTGCACCTACACAAAGATTCATAAGGAGTTTCAGTGGATGCCACAGAGTATAGGTGCATCGTTGGATGTCTCACGTATCTTCTTCACACACAGCCAGATCTCTCATTTGCTGTCGGGTTGGCAAGCAGATATATGGAGAGGCCTACAGTCTTGCATCACAAGGCTGTGAAGCAGATTTTATGGTATGTGAAGGGAACAATTCACTATGACCTTGTTTATGTGAAAGGACACTATGATGAAGTACTCATCGGTTACACAGACAGTGATTTAGCCGGTGATCACGATGGACGAAAGAGCACCAGTGGCATGGCGTTCTACCTCAATGACAGTTTAATGTCCAGGACTTCACAGAAGGAGAAGACTGTCACATTGTCATCATGCGAGGCCGAATTCATGGCTGCCACAGCAGCCGCATGCCAAGCTGTATGGTTGAGAAACATGCTTAGTGTAGTGTTGAAAACGAAACCGAAGTCAGTAACCCTCTTCGTGGACAACAAATCTGCTATCGCCCTAATGAAGAATCCTGTGTTTCATGGTCGTAGCAAGCACATTGAGACAAGGTATCACTTCATTAAAGAATGTGTGGAAAAAGGACAGATTCAGGTGGAGTTCGTGAACACCGGAGAACAGAGAGCCGACACACTCACAAAGGCGATGTCTGGTGTTAAGCTCGCTATGAAGTGTCATATGATGGGTGTTCGTGATCTTGAGCCATGTCAGAATTAGGGGAGAGCATGTGAGCTGTAATCCTGAGTGGAGAGGGATGACTCACCTGGACACCTGGACAAGGACGGTTTTAGGATGTAAGGCATGACGTTTCATGCTTGTATGCGTGTATATATATTTGCAGTCGTTTTGTGTATTATATGTATGTGTGTGCGCAATAGAAAAAAAACAAAAAAAAGGGGTATTTTGCCCCACCAAATGCCTCACTCACCGAAAACAAACACTAGGTACCTTCGCCGCGCCTATCAGGTAGGTCTCTGCTCAGACTATGACATTTTACCAACCTTCATTTTCGCCGAGGCGTACTTGACTAAATATAAATAGATATGTACTCCTACGATGTAGTATATCAACTACTACTATGAATTAGATTGTCAAACTAATAATCCCTTATATCAAGGGCAGTTTTCGATATCAAGGGCAATACATGAACAATAGATCGAACAATAGTTACCAGTTTGGATCATTTACATGTCGATTGCAACTACGCATTCCAACGACAAATCCACGCACAGCATAACCTGATAAAATCGAAGCCAATTTAGAATACTAATCGCACATATGATTGATTGAACTGATTAAGAGCAAGTTTAATGGCACATGTTATTTTGACATTGGCAAACGTATATTTGACCAATGAATAGTGTTGATTTTAGACTAAAATGTAACAATTAGCGTTGATGATGAAGCCACATCATTGATTGATATTATTTAGGCTTGTTGCCCGGGAGATTTTCATCAAAACTAATGAATAGCCAAAAGATAACAAAGTTATTTTGATTGCTAAATATAACATACAATTTAGCTAATCCATTGCACTTGCACTAACCTAAACATTAACAGGACGAGTAGCAAAGAGACTCGCCATAGAAATCAAAACCGAGATGTGATCAACGAGAACGGAAATCGAAAGGAATCGTGAAAACCCTAAAATGGATGAATACACTGTTCGCCATCGCCGATTCCTCTCGCAATCTCCTACTCCATTGAAATTTTTTGGCGAGTGTTGTTTGATTGTTCTTGGGCTGTGTTGGATCAGTCTGATGGCTGTATGGTCATGGGCCGGAAAACGGGCCCATTGGAGCTTGATGGAACCAGTACGACCCAATTGGCTCTCTCATCTGATTAGAAACCGTCGTGAATGGTCTAATCCTATAAGAACTATGATTCAAAATAATAAATTGTTCTGATGGTCGTATACATCCTTTATTTCATAATATTTTATAATTGTTTGATTCGACATAAAAATTTATATATGTATTGAATTTTTATATAATTTGATAAATAAAGAATATTTTTTAGTGATAGTGAAGTTGTTATGAGAGGAGTTACTGAGTGTAATATAATAAAATATGATTGATGTGATTTTTTTTATAAGAACTATGATTCAAAATGATAAATTGTTCTGATGGTCCTATACACCCTCCATTTCATAATATTTTATAATCATTTAATTCGACATAAAAATTTATATATGTATTGGATTTTTATATAATTTGATAAAGAAAGAATATATTTTAGTGATAGTGGGGTTATTGTGAGAGGAGTTACTGAGTGTACTGTAACAAAATATAATTGATGTGATTTTTTTTAGATTAAATATTGGGACAGTGTAAATAACTTGGGACAACTCACAGAGAAAATACTATATATATTATGGGACGAATGAAGTAGTTTGTTTTGTAAGTAAACCTTAGTCGGCATGACATTTTGTCTGTTATGAATTGCGATTTTCCGCTTGCACTCCCTTGAACAACTAACATGAACTTTGCTCATATTAATGTAATACTCTCGATCCAAGTTCAGGTCATCGAGTTAATTTGGACATTATGGGGTGGTCATCTTTATCAGGATATATGCATCGACTTTTATATGGGATCCTTGTACATGCATGATGCTTGTTGGGTTATGTGAGTTGTAGAGGGAACAGAGGAAGGGGAAGAAGATGACTTAATATAGAATTGGGAGGTCTAAAAGGGTCATAATATGTGTAGAAGAAAAATGTGAAAATCATTTTTAGTTATGTTTATAATTAAGTAAATAAAGTATAGGAGGTCATCGGACTATCTTCATAGTTTAGATAGTTGAATGCAAAAATGCGATAGTACAAAAAGATTTCACTTTTCAAAAAAAAAAAAAAAACAAAGAAAAGAAAAAGAAAAGAAAAGAAAATATATCAAGATTGAGTACTACTCCTATGTAGCTTTCTAGAAGGTGGTAACAGTCAACTTTGTTCATGAAATACGAGATAAACGTGCGACGAATATTGATCTGAGATCAATAAGTTTCGACATTTATCAGCTGGTGGTCACATAGTATATTTGTATATCCAGGATTATGTATCTGATTTATTGCCTTATGGGATCTTGTTCATACTTGCTTTGTCTTTAAACAACAAGATTGAATTTTAAATATATGCACTGAAATTATACACTCAAGCTCTCTCAAGTTATTGGAGGAATGGTCAACTAATAGTGCTGTATTACACTAGCTAAATAGAGCTGAATAGAACACCAGCTAAATACATACTCCCTCAGTCACATATATCTAGTGAAACATTTTGATCTGATACGAAATTTTATAAAAACATTATATTTATGTGGAATTTAATAAAAAAAGAATATTTTTTTGATGGTAGTGAGGTTTATTGATAAAAAAAGAATAATAGATGTACTGTAACAAATAAGATTAATTGATATTGTTTTATGTTAAAAGATTAACAAAAAAGAAAAAATTATTTCCTTATTTTCAGAGTAATCAAATAGAAAAATATCGCGATTAATATGTGATGGAGAAAATACATCAACATAAAAAGCCATAAATATTAAAATATAAAAAAGTACCGTCATTGACAGGCCGGCTTCTCTACTCAATTTTTATATGGAGAGAGGTGTCTTGTTTGTAATAACATGCATATTAAGTTATCAATCACGCCTACGATTGTGAAACTAATAATCCCTTGTATCTCTAGCAGTTTTCGTCCACATTGTTACCAACCACGATTAAAAGTGTTCGACAGAACACACAACAGCCAGTTATAGGAGAAACTCACGATGAACAAATTAAGACCGATCATCTACTCGAAAATATGGAACATGACTCATTAGTTAAATGTAACAAGGATCACCAACAACTGTTGGGCCTTGTAATGTTGGGCCTTGTCAAAGGTCCAGCCCAAAATGAAACAAAAGTGAAAACCTAGGAGCTGTTTTCTTTCCTTATGCGTGTGTGTGCAGCTTTCTTCTTGCAGAGCGTGGTTCCTCTTCTTCCGGTGAGTGGTTCCTCTTCTTCTTCAAGTGAGCGCAGCTTCTTCTTCTTCCTTGAAGTGGAGAAACAACTAAGAGCAGTGAAGGACGAAAACCTGAGAGCAGTGATAGCTTCTTCTTCTTCCTGTGAGTGGTTCTTCTTCTTTATTGAGTGGAGCTGCTTCTTCTTCCAGTGAAGTGGAGAAACAACTAAGAGCAGTGAAGGACGAAAAACTGAGAGCAGTGAAGGAGGAAAAACTGAGAGTAAGCTTCCAGGAGGAAAAAACTGAAGGACGAGCAAAAACACACAAAGCTTCAGTTTTCAGTAAGCTTCTAAAGTAGGTTTCAGTTTTCAGAGCAAGAGCAAAAGCAAATTTTCAGCTTTCAAGCTGAAAATTCCAGAGGCACCGTTTGCAATTTCAGAGAAGGAGGTTTGGATGAAATTGGGACTTTGGAGCTGATAGTTTCTATTACTGTTATCCCTACTGTATTCCATTACTACTTCTAGTGTATGCCTCAAGTTTTAGGTCTAAAACTTGAGAAGAACAATTGTACCTGTTTGCTGGATAGTGCATTTTGCCGGTGTGCGTCCCGTGGTTTTTTACTCTCCAATTTAGGAGGGTTTTCCACGTTAAATATTGTGTTTGTGTGATTGTGGTTGCTTCTAGTATTCCGCAAATAGTTACCGGAAACCCAACAAGTGGTATCAGAGCTTTAGGTTGCTTTGAGAGTGCTTTTGTAGGTTGAGATGGACGGTAGTGGCACCATGATCAAGTTGACAAACAATAACTGGCAGATTTGGAAATCCAAAATGAAGGACCTGCTTTACTGCAAGGACTTATATGAGCAGGTTGAAGGCGACAGTGCAAAACCAGATGGGATGTCTGAAAGTGATTGGACAAAATGCAACCGGAAAGCAGTTGGCACAATTAGACAGTGGCTCGATGACAGTGTGTACCATCATATGGCGAGCGAGACTAGCGCGCACAAGTTGTGGAAGAAACTGGAGTCACTGTACCAGCAGAAAACTGCAGCAAACAAGGCGTTTCTGATCCGAAAGCTAGTAAATCTAAAATTCAGAGAAGGTACCAGTGTTGCAGAGCATCTAAATGAGTTCCAGAGCTTAATCAATCAGTTGTCAGCAATGAAGATGACCTTAGAAGATGAGTTACAAGCTTTGTTGCTTTTGGGATCGTTGCGAGACAGTTGGGAAACCTTGGTTGTGACGATCAGTAATGCAGCTCCAAATGGTGTGGTCAGTGTTAGTACAGTTACTAGCAGCTTGTTCAACGAGGAGACAAGAAGAAAGTCAGCTGGTACCAATGATACACATGCCCTAGTCACGGAGAATCGGGGGAGAGCTAAAAGAAAACAACAATCAAGAGGCCGTAGCAAATCCAGAGGCAGATCAAAGTCTAAGGGAAGAGCATGCTATCATTGTGGCAAAGAAGGTCACTTTAAGAGAAATTGTAGAGCTTGGAAAAGATTACAGAATGAGGGCAAGAATCAGAAGAATGATGATGACAACAAGAAAACCGCAGCCGTGCTATCTGCAAATGAGGTAGTGATTCTCTCTTGTGAAGAGGATCAGCGTCTGCATTTTGAAGGTCACCAAGGAGTTGAGTGGATAGTTGATATGGGTGCTTGCTATCATGCTACACCGAGATGAGAGTTCTTCACGGCCTACAAAGCTGGAGATTTTGGTACAGTGAAGATGGGTAACACTAGCCATTCGACTATTGTGGGTATTGGTGATATATGATTGCAGACAGATGTGGGATGCTGATTAACACTGAAAGATGTGCGGCATATTCCTGATTTGCCACAATAGTGATCTCGGGTGATGCATTGGAAAAAAATGGGTTCAAACATTATCTGGGAGGTGGAATATGGAAGCTCAGCAAGGGATCGATGGTTGTAGCAAAAGGAAAGTCGTGGTACTCCCTATACAGAACCTACATGAAGGTTCAAAAGAATGGACTGAATGCAGTTCAAACCGAAACCTCTCCAAATTTATGGCATCAACGCCTTGGCCACATGAGTGAGAAAGGACTGCAAATTCTGACGAGGAAGTCTCTCATTCTCACGACCAAAGACGAGGTTCTCAATCCCTGCGATTATTGCCTGTTTGGTAAGCAACATCGAGTCTCTTTTAGTCAAACATCAAAAAGAAAATTGAATGTGCTGGATTTAGTGTACTCTGATGTGTGTGGTCCCTTTGAGGTGGAGTCATTGGGTGGCAACCGATATTTTCTGACTTTTATTGATGATGCATCAAGGAAGGTGTGGGTTTATTTTCTGAGAACGAAAGACCAGGTGTTCAAGTACTT
>LIEC01012494.1:0-215326 GCA_001925005.1 Drosera capensis | reverse complement strand
CTTCACGTGCTGGTCACGTTTCATTGGGAGCGCTGTCCGTACTTTCTTTGGTACGCGAACCAAGGGTGCTGAAGGGTCCCACAAAGCACAGTATATTTTTGAAGCGAGCCGTTTCAGGTTCTTCATTTTCATGCCATATGCTAATACAATACGAGCTCATGAGAAAACTAAATGGTTCAAATCTTTAATATTCAACCAAAGTAATACGCTCGTGTATCATAAGTGCACGACAAGAATCATGCATGAGTAAGAAGAACCATGCATATGATATATAAGATGCACAGATTTGATCAATACAAACGAGTGCTGAATCACATTCAAAACTTGTATTAGGTAGAAACACCTACAGTTCTAAATCAAGTGACTTAATCACCATCAAAACTGTACGAGAAACTTCCGCTTATCCACGACGGATACCAACCAGCACTGTCAACACCATATCTAAAACAACAAAACGCCACACACTAATCACCGAAATCAGTCAAATGTTTCACACCCCCCCCCCCCCCCCCCCTAATCTATACCATCACCGTATTCTATCCTTCATTAATTTATCCCAATTGGCTACGACTTCGTCGAAGACCGGGCCTGCGACTGGGCCCCGCCACCGCCATTGATCATCAGCGGCAGCTCCTTCTTCTCCAGCCCGAAATCCCTCACCAACTGCTGCCCCTGCCCCTTACTCAGACTCGTCGGCGCCTTCGCCGTTCCCTGTAGATTCCCCGCCACCCCTGCTGCCACCGCCACCGTCGTCGCCATCGCCCCATTCCCACTAATCAATGCCGGCGATGGCCCCCTGATCTCCAACACCGGCCTCGCAGCCACCGATCCCATATTGAACAACGCCGGTGTCATCCCTGCCGGCGTCGAAAATGCCCACATCTGGTTCCCTCCGGGCACCGCCGCCGACACCGGCGTCACCGCAGCTCCCGCTGTTGGCTGCTGCGGGATCACCCATAACGTCCCCGTCGCCACCGCGTTCGACGGGATCGCCCACATGGGCACGAATCCCTCCGTCTGCCGCCCCGACGCCACCACAGTGGGACCCACGGGTGCCAACCCGGCAGACACCGTGGTGACCCCACCGCCAACTTGTCCATTACTAATCTCTGATCGTTTCCTCTTCTTGGTGGGGTCCGCTGTTTCGGTGGTGGTGCGGGAGGAGGAGGAAGAGGTAGTGGGGATTTTGAGGGTTCCTCCGACGGAGACGGCCATGGCGGGGACGGTGCCCGTGCCCGTGGCCTCGATGATGGCTTCCTCGGCGTGCTCCAGTAGCCACCGTACGGTCTCCCCGTCCGACTTGTGGCCCAGTTCCCGGGTCAGCTGGAATATCCGGGCCGCGCAGGTGGCCGGGATTCGGATCCTGCGGCCCCGGCCCTCCACCTTCGTGTGCCGGTCCTTGGTGGAGGACCGCTTCGGGGTCTTTGAAGCCACGGTGATCGGGGCCGTGGGGACGGGTCCGATTGGCTCGGGTTTGTGGTCCAGGTCGGAAAAGCCGATGGGCTCTGGTTTGGGGTGGGCTTGGACGTGGACGGTTAAGTTCATGTTGGTGTTGGTGTTGTCGTCGTCGTTGGTGCTGGTGCTGAGGTCGGAGGTGCCGACGTCGTCGTCTTGGGGCTCCATGTTGGAGAGTTAAGTGGCTCCTAGTGTGTGAGTGTGGGGTGGGGTGGGGTGGTTTGAGTTGGGGTTGGGGTTGGTTGGGTTCTGTGTTTGGTTATGTGGGTGGTTTGATTTTATAGTGAGGGAAAAATGATGTGTGGGGAAACCCTAAAGGGGTTTAGCTTTATTGTTTTGTGGGGAAGGGTGGTGTCTTAGTTAATGCTGGTGGTTCCGTGGGGGTTTTGGCCTTTGTGGAGACTGGTGAAGTGGGAAAAAATGATGGAGCAAGGGTGAAAATAAATATATATATAAAATAAAAAATAGTTTTAAGTTTGTGTTTGATGTTTGATGATACTACGATATTCAAAATCGCGATTAAATGTTTTTGATTTTTGTTATTATTATTTTGTTTTGTTATTAGTTTATGTTTTCATGATTTTGAATAACAATACCAAACAATCCTAAAACTTTCATATATTATGTCATTTTGATAGTTACTACCACATATTCTTGTCCAACTATCTAAAATTGGGGAGTTTGATTCTTATTAATCACATCTCAATTCAAGTTCAAATCTAGTGAATGATAAAACAGATGCTTGTGGAGTTATGCTATTCCATAATACAGGAAACGAAAGGGGTGTAGTAGTCTACTCTGAATATTTCACGATGATTATTGAAAAATTTCTTATGACATCAGATTTTTGCCCAACATCTGATCCATAGCACTCCCTCCAACTGAACTTGATTCGCATAAAATGATGCCACAGAAGTTGATAACTATACAGTGAGCGCTGGATCCGGCAACCAGCAAAAAAATACGATCAACGGTGGTGGTGGAATCCCGAAAATGAAATCTAACGAGATGGTGCCACGTGGAGAGACCCCACAGTGGGGTTGGAGTTGAAGAAAGAAGATGAGGGGACCACCAGAGGAGGTTGGGATAGAGGAAGAGGGCGATAAATGTGGGGCCCATGGAGTTAGGTTTGTGGTGAGAAAAGTCGCTGGGCCTGAAAAAATTATGGGCCCACAATTGGTGGCTTCTACTTTGAGCTAGGAAATGTCCACCTCAATCGATTTAATCAAAAGGTAAAAGAACTCATCATCGTTTTCCATAACCATGAGGCAATTCGGGTTTGGGCCCACATGAGATACGCCTCCCGTTCCATGAGAAAACGTAACATGGAATTAACAAAGAGAATCCCTCAACGGCATGTATCGGACTACCAAATGTTCGAGTATTGAGTAACGGTAATAATATTAATTTCTCGATCAGTTAACAAAATAAAAAATAAAAAATAATGGAACGAGTTGATATGATATAAAATAAAAATATTTTGATATTTTTATACAGAAAAATATTTTCAAATATGACAATATTATAATTTAATTGAGACGATCCAATTTGAGAAGCATTATAATTTTGTTAGGGCAGAAGAGCACTTATTCTGCCTCATATAAATTGATATTGACATAGGTTTCGATATATTCATATACTATATATTTATACGAGTTTTTTTTTAACAAATAAAGCGATAAAATTTTCTTATCATAACATACGATTTAAGTATGCAACTCAAACAATTATTGATGTTTCATTATGAACATTAGCATACACCACGGTTGCTTGTCTACAGGGTTCAAACATCATCTCAAAAACTATGAAAATCAAACTATGGCAATTAGCAGGGTGAAGGGAGTGTAAGATATGATGCTACAAATAATAATAGATCATAATAATAATCCAGATAATCTTGTCAATTGATAGGGTTTACGAAAGTAATTTATCATAACATTTTTGTCTATATATTTTATGTATATTTATTTTTGTTTTAAAATATAAAACTTCTCAAGATACGCAATCGTATCATTTTGAAGACAAACATAGTCCTATATTTAATTTATCAAAAAACCCTAGTAAAAAAAGGTTGACGCAATGAAAAAAATAAACCCTAGTAAAAAGACGCAACCATAAACAATATTTTCTCCTCACAGTTAGGGGTTCAAAATCTCTCGAGTTGAATCCAAACTAATCTCAACCATCCTCCTTTGCTGGATTTCATTGAATGTATCGTTTGCTTCTAATTTGAATCTCATTGTGCAAAAAAACAATGTGATCATCATGTCTTAACTCTTTCACACCAATAAATTGCGATTGGACGAATAATCCGGCTAATCTTGTTTTACCAATGCTCATCGGAGGATTACGAACCAATCCAAAACATATTTGCCATGAAGATAGGTCGGAAGAGAAACTGACATATAGCTCATGAAATGGGATATCAGTCGATACAAGTGCTCCTCGCAGAAGTAGAAGCAGACTTTTGAACACAAGGTAGGATATTACAGATTACATAACACAATACAAACCCATTAAAACAACGAGATAGAAAGGGAAAGTATTCAGTTTGCTTGCATGCAGACAGCTATTGATCTTCACAACTTTATGAAGCATAAATGTTCACCTAACTGCCATAACTCAATGACAAGAGCCAACGATACTCACATTAGGGACTTTGGTGACGTTCTCGGGATCATTGCCCGTTTGCTAGCGAAGAATTCTCGCTAGCAATCACGGGCTTCTTGGAATAGAATCTTCGGTACTTGGCGTCAACTTCGGTCAAGTAAAAGGTACCAGGTGCCAACAGGCTCGTGTCCTTGCTTGTCACGAAATCATTGGCGCCATATCTGTGCTCCATTAGCTTCAAGTTTTCCACGAACTGCTCAGGAGCGATCTGTGTCAAGTCATGTACACGACAGATTAACTAAGTTGCTTCATCAATTGAACAACAAGCGACTACTCTAATTAGGCTTTCAACAGAAACATACCTCGTGCCTTGCTTTCAGCTTCTCCCCGACCTTCATGATTTTTGCGATGTTTGACAAGCTAAATGGATGCTTCCCTTCATTAAATTTGAGGGAAAACATTGTTGCAGTCAAGCCACTTCCATATGAAAACAAGATCACCCTGTTACCTGCCTACAAGGGTTAACCATAAGAGCAAACTGTAAGAGACCAAAAAAAAAGAAAGGTAGAACGAAACGGAGGAAGTGGAGACTTGGGAACATTGAACAAAAGAAGATATGGTACCAATGTGCTATGCTTGTTGTGAATAACTGACGCAAATGCCGCATAGAGGGATGCAGTGTACATGTTTCCTACTTCCTTGGGTATCAGAGTCGTTGGTTCCACCTTTGCATTATAGAATGGCTTTGCAACTTGTTGGGATGCCTGCACAAAATACAACAGAAAGAATCAAACGTCAGCCTGGTTTTGTCCTTCATAATTGGATCTCCGGTCAGATCAGAGAGTGACTTTGTCCTAAAGACACCTACGCCAGATAAATTCTGCATTTAAGGTTGAGGAAATAAGTTCACTCTCTCTAAACTACTCTCTGCCAGCGTGATCTATAACTAGCTCGCTGATAAGCAACCATTTATCTGGATGTTGAAGTTTAGAGTTAGGCTAAATGCCCGGTTATCACAATAGACAATTAAAAGATGATTTCACTAAAAAGGTATACAAAAGCAAAATTTGATATAATATGTCCAATATTCCAATTGATGTGCGAGTATCGATTCCTACATTACTATGATATACACAGACAAACCTTATAAATAACAAAAGATGGGCTATAAACCGTACCTTTTCTAGATCTTTGCTCTGATAGCTCTCGTCCCCAGACAGGGTGGAAAACGGTGCTAGTTTCTCCTTGGCGACATCATCGATAGAACTACAACCAAAAAAGCAAATGTAACGAACAAAGTACACACTTTACTTTATCCAAAAAGCTCTTGAAAAATAAGGGAAAAATATTTACCTGGCATTCCGTGTGAAGTCATTAAATAGGAGGCGTGCAAAACTCTTCTGTACAAGCTGTAGAGCATCCATAATATGCAGACACAAGTTATACGGGACCAAAATGATGAGCATAACAAGAACATGTATCACAAGTTCACGACATATCATGACAAACCTTGTTATATGGAGAATGGAAGACAAAATAATCTGCATCATTTACAGAGAACTGCTTCCCTTCGAATTTCCCAAACCTGAAGGAAGAAAATGACTGATTGTTAGGGTGCAACACATTCTTGAACGGGGATCAATAACCAGCCAAGAGCAAGCTACAAACTCATTCCTGGAGAATGAGATGCGACATAGGCTTGAACCGATTCATTTTCTAAGTGAACAAGCATGATGCATTGAAACCTAAAAAAGGTGTACATATGATGATTACGAGCAAGTACTCTCGGAATCAGAATAGAGAAGATCACTTGGACTCACAAAATCCCGGAAATAGAATCAGCATGGTCTTTTGAGGAGGGTCTATTTTGGTTTCGATCTAATAACATTTGGCCTCTAATAACAAGAGAATTCATCACAGGGACTGCAGATTGGATAAGCAATATGATATAGTATGTTCTTTGATGTCCATGGAGAAAGAACAGTTTTGTGAGATATCAAGTATTATTGCTTTGGAGATTTATTTGCAGCTTCCTTAAAAATGAGCAGGTGATATGCTTGTTCTCGACCTTGAAGTGAAGGGTATAGTTACCTACAACTGCGCTAACCCTTACTCAGCCATTTTTTATACTGTATAGTTTTCCAAACCCCCCCCCCTCCCTCTCTTTTTTTTTTCTCTCGGGGGCAACAGAAATTAGAAAATAAAAATTTTTGAAGCCAAAACAGAAATACTACGATCAACAAAGACACACAGCTTTATGTCAAGGGACATACTTGCTGCAGAACCGGTTATAGCAAGAATCAAGGGCCATAAGATAGCACGTCTGTGACAGCTTTCCATCAACAACCTACAAACAACAAAATCTTAATGAATCATCATGGGAACATGAACTCAACATAGAATCAGCCATGTCAATGCTCAGACTGCATAGGACAATTGATTTGTTTCCCTTCCATTTACCAACACAGTAGCAGAAAGCTCCAGCTGTGTTTATCCTCGAGATTTAAGAGTTCAATATTTACATGCAGGCACAGATAGCAGAACATGTATAGCAATACAGATGCAATTCAGTGCACGACATGTTTGCCACAGGGAACGGTTCACTATTTACATCAACTTACTCCAATCTAACAATTTCTGAACTCTTTAAAAAGCTGAACTGGAAAATGTGGTCCATGTTTGATGAATGGAAGTCAGAGAGCATTTACAGAAAGATTCGAAGAATACCAAGCACATTAAGTAAAGCATATGCATGGTGTAATAATCAGCAGGAATCGACAACAGTGACATTGTACGCTGAAGAATTACAGCAAAGATCAGTCGTTTGCTGTGACCATCAAACTACTCAAATCGCTTTATTGAAAAGCAATAGGAGGAGATATCAAAGAAATTATAAATGGAGTTTTCGGACAACGGATAACATTAGCTCTGTTCAAAAGGAACCTAAAGCAGCATGACTCATATACTCTGCCGAACGTCGTTCTTGCCAAGGTTGTATGTCTTTTTGCACAAAGTATACTTCTAGGTAAGAATTTCCCTATAGATACGATTCTATCTATCTATAGTAAGGAGAACAGTTTAGATTTGCTAAACACCACGAATATTTCCAAACATCTAAATGCAGTTCAGCAGCTTGAAGGGTTAAGAGGCAATTACCGGATATTCACTAGCAAGGTTTGGTTTATAGAAGTCATAAACATGGGCCATATGGCTAGCCCGTAATTTGCTTTCGAATACTATTGGAGCATCAGTCCCAACAAGCATAGCAACTGCAGCAGCTCCTCCTGTGGGCCTGGCAGGTCCTTCTGCATAAACCTGGTAAAAGAAGGCAATAAAATACATCGAGTTAAAAGCACAAGCCAAAAAAGGAAAAGGAGCAACGATTTACACAAACACCAGAGACCCCAGAACTATCTGCTCCATTAGAGGCATGAAGCATAAGCACAACCTAGAACACCCAATAGCTCCCAGAAACTAAACCAAATTCACGGCTCCACAGCATGTTCTAATTTAGCAGATAAAGCACATACTACGTAGCATTTCTAGGACTAGGAGCAGATAATATGACAAATCAGGTCATAAAGACCAATCCACCGAACATAAGCAGGAGCAAGAACAATGACAGCAGGACATATAAAACCATAATTGACAGCAGGACACTGCCAATTCTGAAGATCGTTCAACTTGAAAGATTTAAGATTTCACTGCCTTCAATTGCCGATAGTTTGCCAGGAGAATGGTCATACCGCACTGTCAGTGCATACAACCAGACCATAACGTCCATCCCAAGAATTGCTTTCTATCCAGTTGACACAATTGAACAAAGCCGCTGTTCCTCCATAGCATGCGTTGGTTGAGTCGACTCCTTCAATGTCTGTATTACCCTTTTCCTGTTTACACGATCAGAAACGACAAAAGAAGCATAAGAAAGGGAATCCTGCCTTTTCATTCTCTTCTGCAATTCTGCATTGTTGAGCATACATAAATTTTGCAAATCCACATTGAATAGGGCTGCCTCTGCTCACAAATCTGAGTTCAACATGGAACCTCGCCTGCCTCTACTCTTTTATATCTTATTTTTCTTCCCTCTTTTTTTCCCCAGGATTTAAGTCGAATAGGGCTGCAAAACCCTTACCATAGAATTGCCTTGTCAAATATTCTGGAACAAAAGTTAAGTGCCGCATATGTAGACCTCGTCACCTAGAACATTTTTTTTTTACCATAAAAAAAACTCATTTCCCACAAAAATTATGAAAATCATGGCATATCAGATTCCATTACGGAAGTCAGAAGTAGAGCATTGCCAGAATTTTCTTTAGGAGATAGAAAGTTATCATAACCTCATCAGTCTAAATAACTAGATATTGGTTGCAAGACATTAAGACGATGTACATCTGAAGAACATGAAAAACAGCTAGACTGAGAAAATTAAACTAAAGAACTGCACTTGAAGTTGATATCAAAAGATACCTCAAATATCTGCATGAGGAATGTCTTGATAGATTTACTCTTATCCAACACAGTCTCGCTGCCAACTTCGAGCCGACCAATTTGCTTGGGATCAATACCATAGTTCTCAAGGAGAGAAGTAACAGCTGTCAAACTGAGAAAAAAAGAAAAAGAGAGAGCCAGTGATAACCCATGCTCTTCAGCTATACAGAGACCAGTGCTAACTTTTGTAGCCGAAACTAGATTTCACCCTTCTACAGAACTTGCTAAAATACTGAAAGTTCTAGTATAAGGAGACTACACAAGGAATGATGAAAATTGATAAGCACCTCATGGAGATGATGTCTTCAACTTCTGTACAAAATGCCATGCAGTCTTGACCAAGTCCAATTGTGTATTTCCCTTTACTGGCCCCATCATGAGCCTCCAATGCTTCCTGTTTGACAGTAAAAAGTGTGTTCAAGGTTCCAAGAACAAACACAAACTCAGACGGAAAAAAACTCATTAAAGGAAAAAATCCTGGTGAATTTCTGTGAAGAATCGAACAAACGACAATTTCTATTATTAGAGTCAGTACAGAGAACAACGGGCATGTTGGGAACTATACTTTTATTTCCTTCACAGGGTCTCATGCGACCTTAGGAAACAAGAAACAATATCAAATAATGTCATTTTTTAAAGAAAAAATAGGGTATTGATTTGCATTCCATTCGTGCGATTCCTTTTTCTATGTGCAGGCGTTACGCCATACAGAAGAGTAGATTCACAACCACTGATGCAAAGAGAACTCCAAACAGCCAAAAGGTTTCATGGCAAACATCAGAAGTAACACAGGGGGGGGGGGGGGGGGAAGGTTCCTACTCTCTGTTTTTAATTAACCCACTCTAACTTTGGACCATGTTTCAGATGAAAACTTGTTAATTGAAAATAGGAAATTGACCCCAATTTCTGGGCCTTCTAAGTGTTTTATAAAGAAACAAGAGGGTTTAGGGGATTAGACGGTCATTGGTCCATGTGGCATGGTTTAGGGGATTAGTACTTTCCCAGATTTAATAACCCTAGCCAGCATGGTTGCAAGATACTCAGAAATCAGTGTTTAATCAAAGCCTACTAGGTCTGATCGTGGTTCAAAATATGCAGAAATCAGTCACATCCACACAAAGGCCAGTCCTTTCTTCCATGGCCTCCATGCTAGTGAGAGAAATAGTCTCCAAAACTTGAAAGAGCAGGTTTCCTATTCAAACTCACAGCTTGAAGCATGCACCGAACCCTTTATCTCAGCATGCACCAAAATATGTAGTCATAAATATTTTTATAGATAGAAAGATTTTAGATAACTCAAAGTTTACTACTTACTAAGAGATTGACAAACGTAAAACTGTTACAAGAACAAAGCAGTTGAGGCCGAAAACACTTCAGCAGTGGTTGTTGAAACAGCCATTTAATTTTTTGAAGGCATTGGTCATTTCCATATTCAGGTTCAATTCCTATTTAAACAAGTGACAACGCATGTGCCATAAAAAACGCAGATCAGATAACAGCAAAGACCCCACTTTGGTTCCAATTCACATCACATGATTCACACCCGTGACACAAAGTTGGGTTTTATTATGTAATCCATCTATTGCATTCCTTTTCTATCAGAAGCTCTTATATCACATAGAAGTGTAGATTGGCAGCCAATGACTAAAAGAAGTCAAAGCAGCCATAAAGTTCATGCATAGACTTAAAAAATCAACACCAACAAAAAGGGGAGGAAAGAGTTCCCACTTTTTCTTCAAAACTAAATGGAAAATATAAAAAAGCCATTAAACTTTAGACCATCGGCGTATGACCAACTGTTCATTGAAAATAAAACGATGATCCCCTTTTCGGGGCCTTTGAAGGAAGCTATGCAAAAGTTTGGAAGGGTATCATTCCCCCAAAAAATTGGACTTTTGAAAAGTCCAAGCGGGTCAATTGAGCATTTCAAAAGTTAGAGAGATCATCAGTCCCAGATCAATGTTCCGATGAATCTGATGATGTGAAAAAAAAAAAATCAGAAATTAATGTTCAATCAAGCTTGATCGTTCCATCAAACTCGGTCGTATTCATATAAAGGTTCGAGCTTTCTTGCACGTCCTATCACTTTTGGGAGATGAAGACGCCCCCGCAGACTTATAAGACCAGATTTCCAATTCAAACTGGCAGCTTGAAGCATACACCTAACTATCCATATCAGAATGTATCAAAACATGTAGTCATAAATTCTCTTAAGAGATAACAGAGTTTTGATAACACAGAGTTAACTATTAACTTAGAGACCTATTAATGTGGAACTGTTATCAGGAGTACAAGGAGGCCGAATAACATTAAAGCGGTGGTTGTTGAACCGTAGCAATTTAAATGTAGGTCAATTTTTTCCTATCGAGGTCCAATTCCTAGTTGATAGGTAAACACCAAAAACAAAACAAAACAAAACAAAACCGAGTTATAACTCCTCTGCGTCATAAAAAAACACAGATCAGATCACAACAAACCAGCTCGCTCGCTTTTATCAGTTCCGATTTGCATATGACCGGCATGGCCCCGCCACGAAAGCAGCAGGAACAGAGATTCATTCATACTACATCGCCGATTCATTCAACAAAAATCAAAACGACCATAAGATTTAAAAATTAGCATACACAGAAATCCTTACAATTAACATAATCATCAATTCTTAATCATCATCCGCCTCGGAATCCGAAGCAAACGAGAGTTAAAAATTCAGCGAAATCAAGTGAAAAGAGAATTGGCACGACAATTCAAAAAATTAAAAATCAAAATCGAAATCGACATCGAATTGGATGACGGTGAGATTAGAAGGCGAACCTGTTGGACGCAAGTAGGAGGAAAATAGATCTCGACGGCGAGGATTCCCACATTCTTGCCACCCGACGCCATGATTCACCACCAGATAAAATCTCACTCCAAATCAGAATCAAAACCGGCTGATTTCAACGAGGACGGATGAGTGAGGTCGTCGTTGATTTTGTTCTTCGTGCTTTCGATTCGCCTCGAGTGTATCGATGGAGAGGTAGTTGGCGGGGGGATGAATTGGAGAGGAGAAGAGGGAGAGAAAGGGTGTGCTGTGTGCTTGTGATGAGAATGGGCTGTCGTCGGATTTTGCAGGGTTTGTGAGCTGTTGATGTTTTTGTCTTTTGAAGAAAAAAGGGGTTTGGAGTTTGGGATTCTGTTTGTATGGTAGCACTTGGGACTACTACTCGAACAACCCCTTCCCAACTCACTCTTCCTATTTATAAATCTCAGGACAGACTGGTAAGTGTATCATTAATAAAAACAAATGATATACAGTAGTTTTTATTCCATGCTATTGAATAATTATCCAAAGGGGTTAGCGTGTGACGGCTGCAACAACAATTTTTTTTTTCCATTATCCTGAAGAAGTTGGTGCATAACATAGGGGACTTTACCCTCGTTAGGTTTTTAGGCATCTATGTATAGAGAAAGAGGCTCGTTTTCATCGAGACATACATAATATCCCGTGAGATGTGCATAATATAAAGGTTAGTTTCACTAAACATGTTTTGATGGTGTAGAACAATGGTGAAGACTTCAAAAGAAAAAACAACCCCGACGGGAATATACACGAGAAATATATGTCATGTGTGTAGAAAATCCAGATACAATCGAAGAACGAACTGATTTCGAAAATTATTCATCCTAACCAATGTTAATGTTGTTGTAACGGCCGCCAAACAAAGTCTTATCTCGAAGGTCTTTGAATTCAATACCACAAGCGAAGTTACTGACGGCTAATTAGATTCTGATCAACCTTTCAAATATGCATGGATCATCATATATTAAAACCTTTGTAAAAGGACAACAACGATGAAGTGTTAATGAGAAATGAAGCATATGTCTAGATATTGTCCATTAGCTAAGCTTGACCTTTGAGTTTGAATGTTGCACTCCCTCGTTGAACTCTCTCATTGATTCTAACAATCCTTCACACCCTTACGGCCATAAGAGTGAGATATTTCTGCCCATGAAATGGGAAACCTAATTAAGGTCAAACTTAAAACCAATGAATTATTCCTAAAGCATAAAACTATTATATTTAAATACTAATGTAAAAATGTGAACCACATGAACCTTGCTCATGCAATGGGAAAAAAGGAAACCATGGCATTGTATACAAGCTGAAATTTCAGACGATATCGTTATCGATGGAGACTCTTCTCGTCGAACGGAATAATTATAAAAATTCGTTAGTTATGTAGGACTAAATTTAGGGAACCTGTAGCGAGGAATGATAATAGATACGGAAGACTTGAAGTTAAAATGAATTTATAAATCCAAAACTTTTGACAAACAAAAGGAAGAGTTTGGTAATCCATCAAGTGAAGTCATAGCCAACCTTGGAAAAAATGGTTCCTTAAGATCGTCAATAGAATTACTGGTATATGATGTCTTTGATATTTGGCCGACATGACAAAAGCATTATGATCAAAGACAACAACCCTGTAGTGAATATTCGAGGTGGAACTAATTGAGCATCGTTGAACATTGTTTTCTTGCCATGTGGTACCATTTTTTTCCTTTCTTTTTCATGTGAACTTGAGGACATAGATCTCCATTTAATTAATTAATTACTGAATCTTGTACGTCCTAGTCCAAGTCTATTAACCATGATTAATTAACAGTTGATTCAAAATATAATATTAAAAAGGTTTCAATCTCAACGACTATTTTAATATTTGACGTACGAGATAATACACATAAGTTATGCATTGATGTTCATATTTTTGTCACGCTCACAGCACTTGGTTCTATGATTGTATCCTAAAAGAAAAAACAAGAGATGAGAGAAACGCTAGTTTCTTTTATCGGACTTTCATAAATCATAAAGCATGCAACAACTATATGCATCTTTCAAATGTAAAATAGCAGAGGGGAAGTATGGCATGGCAGACCATGTGGTGTTTTTCATGTGCACTGCTCTTGGTGTCTTATGTGTTGGCACTATAGTTTTTGTGGAAAATAGGAATGACTACTTGAACGATCGTTTTGTGATGGTAGTCGCTAAATTAACAACTACAAATAAAATATCATGAAAAAAATTAGTGATTAAACTTTATTTATTTATTTATAATAGTTAATTAATGACTGAAACTAAGACTTGTAATGATCGCACATTAATCACGGTCTTTAATTAAATAGGTCGCCAAATTAGTTTTATCATGACCTGACTCGTTCCCCCTTCCCCAATCTTTCTTGCTTCATTTTTTCCCAAAAACGTCGCCGGCCGTCCCCACTCTTGCCGTCGACCACCGACGCCGTTCACCATTTTCGTTCGTCTATCGCCCATCCGTCTGCCACCCTCTCGCCGTCCACCTTACCGTCGTTCGGCATCCCCCAGCGGTCGCCGTGGACAGCCGCCGCCACCACCACCACCAACGTTCGCGCCGCAACCACAATCGGCATCCACCAACGTCATCATCTGATTGCTTAAAGTATAAAAATCTGAAACCCTGACTTTTTATTGATTTTATTTAGTTGCAATTTGCGTTTGATTATTGTTATTTGGTGCATTCGGATTTGAATTAATTGATGCTGAAGGTTGGTGTGATGATTCTTGGTTGATTTGGAGGAATCGAGTGTGTGTCTCGATTCGGAAAGTATTTTGGTTGTGGTTTGTTGATTAGGCTGATTAATTGATTGATGGAGGTTGGGTTGATGAATGGGTTGAATGGTCATTGAAGGGGTTTTATGATTGGTTTTGATTCGAATGAATTGTTGGAAGGGATTTTTTTATGATCTAAAAAAAAAATGTATAAGATTTTTTGTATGTTGTAGCTAATAGGATAATCCCTATACATGTGTTGTAGTTAGACGGAACTTGTTTGAGCTAAAATTAGAACTTTTAGCTAGTTTGATCAACCTAAATTATTTAGTAAAATTTTTATATGTCATGAATTATATTAGTTGTGATCTAAATATGGTGAATGTAATATTTAAATCATATATAAAGTGTGCGATTTATGACTAATGTATTTGACATGAATTATGTTTTTTTGGACAGAAAAAGGAGATCGGATTAGGAATGAAATTATGATAGATGGATGTATGAACAACGTGGGTGTTGATGGATTTTTTAGCAAAATGTTCTCTAGGAATGTAGATAAGTTTCTCAAGTTCTCTTTTCAAAAATAGATTTTTAATTATCCCCGGGCATAACTATGCCTTCATTGGCTTTTTGTTGTTTCATGTATTCTTTTCTTTCTGGCTCTGTCTTTCTTTTGTATTCTTTTTTTGAGGGTTTTCTGCAGTCTGTAGCTAAGCGTCCTAGTTTTCACAGTTGAAACAAGCTGAGTCCTTCTCCGTTCCCTTATTCCTTGAAAGTCCTCCTCCGTGAGACATTTCATGAATTTGGGATTTTTTTTTATGACCGAAAAAAATGTATAAGATTTTTATATGTTGTAGCTAATAGGATAATCCCTATACATGTGTTGTAGTTAGACGGAACTTGTTTGAGCTAAAATTAGAACTTTTAGCTAGTTTGGTCAACCTTAGTGAAAGCAAAAATTATTTAGTAAAATTTTTATGTCATGAATTATATTAGTTGTGATCTAAATAAGGTGAATGTAATATTTAAATCATATATAAAGTGTATTATGAGTAATGTATTTGACATGAATTATGTTTTCATAAAAAGGAGATCGGTAAGGTAATATGCCACTCTAAAAGATTTTAAGCACTAAAGGATCTTTTCTTTGCACTATTATTACTAATGTGAGAGGTCTTCTGGTTTAGTGGAGTATGTGTTCTATTGAGTAGCTGAAGTTTTCTTTCTCTTGACTCAACAGTATTTTCACTTGTTTGTTTTACTTATCTTTCTAATAAGAGCAATCAACCATAAATTAAAACAAGGTGGTAAAGTACGCAAGGATTTATAGCGATTTTGATAGTAGAGTTTAATTAAACTCTAAATCATAAGTCCACTATGTATTTAGTGATAAGTGCAAACAAACTAAGAGGTATTTTTTATTCACGCTTAACCTTTTTTACATAATACATAGTTAGTGCAGTCTATTCTATGAACACCTTGCTTAAAAAAATTTCTCAGAGCAAGCATTTGTGGGTCTCTGAGTCATTTGTTGTAACACTTTATTCATATAGTTTGATCTTTCTGTTTTACAGTAAGTCAAACTCTATGTATTTTTATTAAGATCAACTCCTGAAGCTCTTGCCATCCGTTATTTATAGACAAAGCTCATGAACTAACCGTTGTTTAATTTGTCGAAAGAAATAATCTCAATCTTTCATTTCGATAAAGAATAATCCAAAAATCAGCTCCTAACACTCCTGACAATGACTTGAGATTATCTAACTTTTTGAAGTCTCTTAGTGTGATTCAAAAACTTTTGTCCTGTATTGAGCTCTACTGTTTTCCTTTGTTGATATACGGACAGTAGAATACCTTGCCTTTTATATTGAACCAATGCTTCTGGTGCTGACTGAATCCATTCTGTGCATGCTGAATTCTCTCTGCTGCATCGTTCCACCCTTCTAACTTGAAGATCTACTATAGTTAATATGTACTCTAATGATCTATTGATCTTGGCTCTTTTGTCCCGTGTGTCTGAACCTCTGCTACATTCGTGATTTTTTTGGAACTGTTCTGATTATCATTAATTTTTAAGGCTTCTAGTCTAACATTCTTACAAGACAGTTAGCGACTAACTCGATTAAAAACTAAGGTATTAGGGATCACCAATTTCAATCGTAATGCGGTTGCTAATAGCGTTTAGCGATCGATTTAACAATTGAATGGATGGTCGTTAATTATGGGTTCTATTTTTATAGTGAATACATCGTTTGACATGACTGTACATCACTACATGAAATAAACCAGTTGTTGTCCATGTTATGAAAGTATTAATTGACTAAAATGCCGAAAACTCCGATTAATCATAGCTTGATCCATCAAGCTAGCACCAGTGAAACAGTGGACATTAAGAAAATAAACGATAGACTGAGCCTAGCCATAGATAAGGTCGACAATGAATTTTTCGCCAAAATTTTCTAAGGTTTCCATTTCCTCATGGGACTACCCAAGTTATAGATTACATTTAGCTCCATTAAGATTGGCCATCAACATGATTCCCTCTTGAAGAAAAGAGGGGCTACATCTAAAATCTACTATAGCATTTTGTCTTGTGTATCAAAACATTTTTAGGATCTCCTGGACCTGTTACCTTATAGTAGCAGTATATAACAATTAACATAGTAACACTTAATATAATGAAATATATTCCCCCTAGTCGCGGTTGAAGATCTCAGGACTAACATGGTTCCAAAGTTATAGAAAATGCATGCATGATTCAGAACCCAAAAAAAAAAACACAGAGAGAGAGAGGAAGAAGAAGAAGAAGAAAATGCATGCATATGCTTAATTAGTTCCTAATTTCATACTGTATATTTTAATAATACTAATTTTTTCGGAAAACAAAAAGATCCCGCAAAAAATCCCAAGGACCACGAAATGACACAAAAAACAAAAAAAAAACGTACAATGTTCGAAGGCCACGATTTTTGTTCTCTATGCCGTTTCACATGGAACGATCTAGTTTCGTCGTATTCTAAAATAACGACACTGGATTACTAAAAATTCAAATTGCTCGATGCCTCGATGTATGCATCAAAAACCAACACTTGATGAAGCTCATTAGCAATGAAACTCAATGGAATTATCCCTATAATATTTGGGTTTTAAAAATTGTTAACATTCTAGATATGCCTTTAATTATAGTGTATAAAACTCAACGCAATTATCCTTTAAAAAAATCAATGTAATGCTGAAGTTAATATAATAATATACTGCAATGTAAGCGAGTTGTTAGAATGTGTGAAAGTTAGCTCTACCAAATTACTTTGAACCAATGTTTTGTTTTGATTTAATATGAGAACTTATGTGTATTAAATTTTATGATAAAAGACTTATTTGTTTTTTTTGGGTTGTTTGAGAGAAAGGAGTGAGGAAAAATAATAATAAGATGAATTGATACGATATAAAACGAAAAAAAGAGAAAAACTTTGGTTAGTTTTAATGAAAAAAGTATCCAAGTAAAAAAGTTTTGTAATATGTGTGACCTCAAAAAAAAAAAAAAAGGAAGTGTTACTTCCTTTGTTTCAATTTAGTAGATTTGGAGCCTAAACCATGCCCATTGAAGGAATTGATTGGGTAGTAGTAGTTGTTGTTGGTTTGACTTGAGCGAAGAATCATGTCTATGTTGAATTTTTTGTTCGATTTGATGAAAAATATATTTTATGATGATAATGAAGTTTATTGTAACAGTTTTGAAAAAAAATGATTGAACTTACTGTTATAGTTTTGATATTTTTTTTTATTAAATATTTATCAATATTTAAAAGGTTATAATTAAATTAGAACAGTACAATAAGAAAAATATTATATGTATATTGAGACGGAGAAAGTATAATTTTTGTCAAACGGGGAAGTAGTAAAAAGGATTAGTCCTAGGGTGGTAAGACGGTTTTAGTAAGGTTACATGCGTGTCTTAAATGGAGTCGTGATAGGGATAATATTGCATACACTTTGCCCTCCGTAGATCTTGTGTATGAGGAAATTCTGTGGGTTATTGTTGTAAAAACCATTAGAGTGTGACAAAAGATAGTTTCATTTGATCATTAAGTCTTGGTTTCAAATGTCGTCAGACTCCCTTTCAATATCACTCATGTTCGGAGTTCGACCACTTAACGATAGCAAAACATGACATAGACATCTAGTGTTTTTCATTTATTTACTTATTTATTTAAATTTTTTTTCTTGTTTTTTATTCGATTCTAGATTCTATATCCTCCTATCATTGTTCGCATCTATACCTTGGGGCGAATATTCCTGTTAAAGATAATTTAACCACGATTGGTTCGAATTATTTTGGAAGTAAGACATCGATTGGTTCAAATTATATACGAACCTTTAAAGTCATTGATGATTGACAAAATCGATTGGTAACCTACCAACGTTGGGACTTTAGCCAAATCTAAACGGCACTCACCTTATGATGGTGCCAAATTAAACGAGATAATGCAACAACAAACACAATGAAAAGGCTGGTTCATATGTATCTTGAGTGTCTCCTCATGGGGGAATTATTAGTTATTGTTATTAATGTCATATCATGACATCGTGATATGGATATTTTACCTATAAAATTTTTATCGTGTTCTATATTTTATCTTCTATACATATGTACAGTACCCTATATTTGCATTTTCTTGCTCTATGTTCATACTCGGAGTCTAAATGGTCTATTGCTTTAATTTAAGTATTGCATTCAATTATTGAGGCAAATCTAGCCAGAAACGCATCATGGATGAGATAACACAACCGTAGGCGATATCAATCGCGACTCTTTCTTTTCATGCCATCGAGTTAAGGCAGTTCGTTTTTCATTAATCAATTCGACAAATTTTCAACATCATTATGTGCCTCTAAATTTGCACAAAAGCATTTGTAACAGAAATAGATAAGCCGGAAAACTTTACTCCTTCCATCTCAAATAAAATACAATACATTAATAAAAATAAATATATAATATAAATTAGAACATTTTCAAAATAATTAATCTTAATAATGAAAAAGAAGATAATACGATATCTGATCGTATCATCGTTTTTTATCTCCTCACCCAATCACAATTCAAATCTACACTCACGAGGATACTAAGGTAAAAAAAATAAATATCAAACCCATGTTTTTTTTATAATCCTAATTTATTTAGGATAAAAAGCAATAATTGATAGTACGATCTGCGACGTCCCAAATTTAATGTACTCAACTGCCATGAATTAGTAAACCAATTAGACATCGTGAACTTCTTTGATTTTCCACTTTATGAAGCAAGCAAAAATTACTTTCAAAAATAAAATAAAAATGAAGCAAGTAAAATTAGCACGTGTCCGACTCTTCAAAGTGTATTAGTCTTTTTATCAAAAAAAGAAAAAACAAAGAAAGTAAAGTGTATTAGTCTTCGATGATGATTAAGTGAGAAAGGGAAAGATAATGAAAGAAGAGTAGATCAGGAATTGGATCCACGACGGCACAAGTGCAGTTGAAATTTTTTGTTGTTAGATTTTTAATCCAACATTTTAGATTTATTTGATGATTTAGGGGTTGTTTTTTATTTTTTTATTGGATTTTTTATGGATATGATTTTTTATAAAATTATTTTTACGAATTTTTTGTAGGTTTATTTTGTTTAGAATGATATTTTCTTAATAGGATTTTAATTTTTTTTTCAGATAAATACAAAAAAATAAAATAAAAATCTAAACAATACTTAAGTTGTTGGTCTTGTAACGGGCGCAGGATCCAACTCCAGACCATGCGACTAACTTGAGAGCACTTATTAGAATCTCTTAACAAATTCTCGATTTTACATATCCAAATCTATTTTTTTTTATATTTTATGAAATCTCTGTTTATCATTTAGTGGATCATAATTTCTATCTTAATAACTATATCTTTACATTAACTTATTTTATATTTGTCACTCATTTACACTATTCTTGTCACTAATAAATAACTTTATATATATATATATTCGATTTTTTATAAGGTTAATATATACTATGTTCAATTTTTTGCTGTGATGGTACTTGTCAATATTTTTTTATAAGAATATTTATTAATAAATGGAACTGTGAAGTATTTGTGTTGTGATCTGATGAGGATAAATCTTGTGTATGTGTGGTTATTTGAAATGCAACATGCAAAAAAAAAAAAAAAAAAAGCAAAAAAATAATTTTTTATTAATTGTAGGGTTGAACAGTGAGTCAGGAAGTATAGGTAACAACTGTTCATTGTCATGGATAATAGATAATAACTAAAGATTTTACTGCAGTTTCAATTTTGATAAAATTGCTTCTTTTCGTTATCTAAATTATATATTTTATTTATTTTACATGATTCAGTACAAGTGCTCTGAGATTTACGCTCTGGACTAAGCAAAAAGTTTTTATTAATATTTAATGCATTCAGGAGAAAATTATTCCACGAAAACGATAGGCACATGTCCCTAGTAGAAAAATGAAATTCAGACCAATAGTATCATAGTTTATAATCTAAATGAAAGAGCTTCATTATCCACGAAAAGGAAAGAGAGAATATTTTGATAAAAATTATTTTAAGTCGTGATTCGTGAGTACAACCATTCATTCAATTATTGTATATTCAAGTATTTTCTCTGTCTCATTTTAATCATGTATGGACGAGGGAAATGAGCTTATCAAGGTAACGTTTTAACTTGCATGATTGTACGGATGTGTTTATAATTTAAATGAAAGAGCTTCATTATCCACGAAAAGGAAAGAAAGAATATTTTGGTAAAGATTATTTTAGGTCGTGATTCGTGAGTACAACCATTCATGCAAGTCTTGTATATTCAAATGTTTTCTTTGTCTCATTTTAATCATGTACGGATGAGGGAAAGGAGCTTATCAAGGTAACGTTTAACTTGTGTTCTAGTCCTAGAATGACCAAGCACCATATTTTGCACAATTATTTACTCCATCGTGTAACACTAATGATTTACATTATGTAACTTATCATATGTTGAATCTTTGTGGTGTTTGAAAATACTTCAGATCCATGGAATGCATATCGGAGAATGTGTATTGTAACAATGTTAATAGTTAAATCAATGTTCACATTCTTAATATGTGTTGTTGTCTTTGTCTAGTTATATTTCTCTTTGTTTTTGTTTCACAAGGAGATCCTTATGATTTGCAAAGTTTTTATTTGCAATGTTATCAACGACTATTATTTGAGCTTGGTATTGCCGGAAGGTCTACTTGAGTGACAACTATTTTTGTTTGATAATATCTAAGTATGATGGTTGGTTTTGATGACATCTAATATGTATCGTATTATCTAGTCGTTTTTAAGCGTGATAAACGATAAATCTTATGATAGGATATTATTGTCATCTAAAATTTTTTAATGGATAATCAAGTAATTTCATTTTATTTAAACTAATAGAATTTTATCCAATTAATTTATTGTATTTGATTATGAATTGAACGATATAGATTAAATTTTGATCAAAAATTAATATCTCAAATTTAACATAAAATATATGAATCAAATAAAAAATATATAATAATTATATATGCAAAATATTTCATAAAGAAATAATTATAAGAAATTCTAACAGTTATATATATATATATAATTATCTTTTAGTATAAAAAAAATAATAACTTAAAAAAAAATTATCACATTTAATATACGTTAATCTATACATATAAGTTTTAATATTATTTATCTATATTATTTTTATTCATTCTGTATAACGCACGAGTCAATATTCTAGTTAAATAAGAAAGATGAAAGGTTATTGGGTTACTTAAGGAAAATGAAAGGTTATACGGTTACTTAATCTTCTTTAACTCTTCCACTTCTTCATCATTGCAATAACGGTTTTCATTATGATTGAGAGTCGAAAGATAAGTGGGTCATTAGCCATTTCCTATATAAGGTTTGTGACTTCATCTATGCATGGTCATCCTAGAGTTAAGGGATTAGGGTTAACACAAACTCCGCTTCTCTTCTCATCTTGTTGGAGCATTCCGTTGATGTAAGAATCGCGAAATGATTACAGTAACAAATTGACTTGACTGAAGATAAGTCATCGATCTTATTCCGTTGCTCGAGTTTCCCTCTTGTTATCTTTCATCTTTTGCCCTTAATTCTTGTCCACTATAATGTTTCTTCTATTACGTTCTAATCTTGATCATTATTTTTGATCATTATTTTTAATTAAATGAACATACCTAAACTTAAATGTAACATATACATTTTCACAAAACTCATTAATGGTTATTGATAATGTTGTAAAAACCTTCTCGCTTGAGGCGGAATGTACGAGGCAATTTACAAATCGTAAGTACTAATCAATCTTGATAGTATCAAATGCATCTTGGGACCAACTTCTAATCAGTTTTGGACCATCTCTGTTTCTACCCATTACAAAACTAACGAACAAAACCAGGGACAAGAATTTCTTTTTCTTTTTCTTTCGCAGTTTATAACTTCACATGCAAAAGTCAGAAGTTCCACCTATTTATAGTCTTGTTGTTGAACTATCGATACCCTTCGTATAGTGTAATAGTAGCGACTTTGATAAGCACTATAAGCTTCTTCAATTATGTAGAAAGGCTCTCGCTTATTATCAGAAATGGCACCGCTATATGTCCCCAACAATTCGCGGTTCATATCTGGCATGATTTGTGACTGTATTTCACATAAACTTTTAAAGGAAGCACATGATTTATTCCAGTAGTATTATCCAATTGATTCGCTTGGCGCGACAGAAGTATTATCCAAATGACACCGGAAATATGTTAACTGCGGTATGCAACCAATCCGATCAGCTTCGCCTTTTTCCTGCACACAGTGCAATTGCCTCCCCAAGTTATCGGAATCACACCAACGTTCGGTGACATTGTATTTCGGCCATCCCAAGCTTGATAGCATAGCTCTGCGAAACACCAGCAACTCAACGACAAACTAGATATATGAACTCACTGAGCTTGCAATCCGCCAACAACTACCTCCAAAATATTCGTGTATGGACACACAGTGCCACAAAATTTATTGGTCATTACTCGTTTCATACAAACAAGCCAGAAATAGCACAAGGGTAAAGGCAAAATAAAAAGTACACCTCTACCATAAATTACGATTCAAATCTCTTGTAGATTAAGGAGATGATGTATTAGAACTGGCGATAAGCAGTCTCAGCAGTTGGAATCCGATGAGAGCCTGCAGGTCTGTCGCTGAGCAGTGTCACACAAAATTGGGATTCAGAAGTAGCCAGTTGGCTTAAATAAGCCATGGTCAAGCATCTCAGCGTGATATCCTCAGATTGGACGAGCTCGTTGCTCCTCTCAGGCAGCAGGTGCATACTCTTTAATCACTTCCGCCAGCTTGTTTCTCTCTTCTTCGTTCTTCGTCCTTATCAAAAATGTGCGAGCCACAACTTGATTATCATCCCCACTGTCACTCTGCATGAGACATACAGCTTGTGTTAGATTCAAACTTTTCCATGATTTTGCAGTCCCCGGCCACCGTTGTTTGGGTCACAATAATGATTCTTCAGATATACAAAAATAATCTCATAGGCAGAGGCTCCACATCCACCGATGTTTAAGGTTAACCAGCAGGGGAAAGAAACCAACATAGGCACACAGCTAAGGACGATGGGGCATCTACAGAACTTCATATATTGAAAAGCAAGAAGATACCTATACTGGAACAAACTATGCTACCACTGATGTCGCATTTATAAAGAGAAATGTTTATTTTACCAGGGTATGAAAAATTGCTGCAAGTGCGTTCTTTTTTAGCGGATTTGTCTTGATCCCAGTATAAAGAGATGCATTAAGCAAAACCTTCCCTACCTGCAATGAGTGCGATAAGAAATCATTATGTTACAACTCATTGATTGCTGATAATCCAAGAGAATAAAAATAAAACCTACATCATTGCGGACAAGAATGACTGGCTTGGAATCTTTTGTACCCTTTTCTGCTCCATCCTTGCATTTGATGACGAGCTGACCCATGCCTTTGTCCTTCCATGGATCTGGGTCGGCTGGATCACTAGACTGAGCATTTACAAAGCGCGAGGAAGGAAAATGAATATTAGTGAATGAGGTCACAGGGAAAAAGAATATTACAATAAGAAAACTAGTAACCAATCCTCCCATGAAACCACAATCATTCTCATAAGCTGCATACAGATTGTTAATGCAACGATACTTCATGCAGCAGTAGCATGATATTGCTAGTATAATCAAGTTAAACGCGAATGCATCTCGCTATTGGAAGCAATAGAATAAAATACTTGCAACATGGGGTGGTGGATACAAATCGTGGATTATATCATTGACAATCAGATGGGCAGAAGGCCAACCTCGTCCATTAATCATCAGGCACAAGTGCTCTACTCATGAGTCATGAGGCAGTCTTTTTCTCAGATTTTATGCAAAAAGTTCCCGCCACAAATTTACATGGAACTTTTCACATCTAGTTTTCACTTTTCACAACAAGTACCTACTGCCAGCAAACTATGTTTTCACCATTAATTTGTCTGACGGTTGAATTTAAACTAAAATGCAGACAGAATAGCTTCAGAAGTGGGCAATTTAGTCAGGATGGAAGGAGCAAATAACATATCCTCGACAAGGCAAGCCTGAAAATAGCAACCAACTGAAAAAAGAAAAGAAAAAGGCATGTAGCAATGGGAAATAAAAGCAAGCGTTAATCCCTTCTTCATTCTCTTTGTTTCAGAGCAAACGAAAAGGAGAAGAGAAATAAAAGGAATGGGAAAAATACCTTCACATAGAGCTTGCATTTTGTTTCATGTACAACGGTGATCCCTTCTTCTTCATTCCTTTTCACCGATGGGCTGCTAGGTCGCTCTTCGTTCTCTATCATCATGAAACAAAAAAAATTAGACATTCAACAAATCTGCATTGGATTACGTGAATCTTTCGCCAGCTTTCGAAATCAGAACAGTTTTTCATCTCAGGCATCCATGCGCAAAATGGAAACATTTTTTTCAAAACTATATTGAACTCCCGCTCTGTCCCTGAAAATTTTTAAGCTTTCCTTCTATCCAGCCGTTCCAAGAAAATGCAATGATTCCCTATTTAGAGAACTTGTCTAGCAATAAAGACTAAATAACAAGTCCACTGAAACATTAACTTCAGCACCATATCTGTTATTCGCTTTAGCAAATACCACCACCTCTTTATAAAGAAGGAACAATATATATTCTATGAACAACAAACGTCATTCCATGGCATACTATTAGGACATATCATAGGTTTATTTGCTATTGTTATTTTAGTAGTAGTTCTTATTCAATTATATTCTCATGACCCTATCAAAACTATGTTACCACAACCTATTACATCCAATATCCCATCATTCCAAGGGTTCGATTCTCCTCATTATATACTGATTTCGTTCATGATGACAAGTTGCCACAAAACAACTGATGACAAGTGAACCACTCCAATTCTAACCCTCGATAAGACTTGAAAACATTACAATGATTAACAAAAAATTTCTTCCTTCTACATGTACTAAAACTAAAATTGTTTCCTAGGAGAACTTCGGTAACAAAAAACCAAACCCCAAGGGTAAAATTGCTCCCTACAATCTTTCTAGGAAACAAATGCATAAGGTATGTAAAGCTTTAGCTTCTTTCTTAATGTAAATATGAACCCATTTCATTGTCACTATAATACAATTTGGACCTAACAACACTCTTCAAGTATCTATTAAGCAAGCACATCTAAACAGCCATGAATAAGGTTACTTAAAAAAATATATGAGAGAAATTACCTTTCATTTAGCCACAAAAATGGACTCAGAGTGATTCCAATGATTAAGGCACCTTGATCTTCTTTGGGTATAATGTTTTGTGCGTTTCAATTTTAAAATGGATGTGCAGGGCATGGCTCTACTTGTTTCCACTTATAGGAACCCACAAAATCTTTGATAATTCCACCGAAGGAAAAAAAGAAAGAAAAAGAAAGCTCCAAATGATGATTTTGAGAGGCTGTAGGAGGGAGGTAGGGAGAAAGCAATCTTATCAAACAAGCAATGAATTCTAGAAAAAGTAAATCCTATGGGGATTCTACTAAATGTGACACTATGAGCTAAATGATGAACTTAAAAGGCTAAGAAAATGGGAGGCAGGGAGGATTATTTCGGATACTAAATAAATTCAAGCAACATCTAGGTAAAAAATTCTCAGCCAAACATCAAAAGCATCCGAAAAAATCACAATGTAATGAAGTCCCCCCAACATACCTCCATCGGCATCATCTGTTACTTCATCATTTGATGGAGCTACGCTCTGGTTCCCTGCAAATTGAAAGAAATAGGCAATTTAAAAAATAACAATGAAAAATTCAATTTATCAACTCATAATAAAAAACAATACACATAGATCACCAATAATTGAAATTAAAAGTGAATAGAGCATGTCTTTGGCTAAAGCACAACTGAAAACGATTGACGGCAGTCTTGGGATAAATTTGATCCCACATTCCCGTTTCACTCCATGTCACAAGCAACACTAACCAAAATTAAACGGTGTCTGAGAAGTGGAGAAAGCTCCAGCACTCCATGAAGGTGCAAAGCTTGCAGTCGACATTAGCGACGGAATCTGAGTGTTGGAGAATGAACTTGAGCTCCATGGACTTGCAAAAGTAGGACTAGTACCGTGTGAAGTGGATTGACTAGAAGAGGAAGCTCCAGAGCTCCAAGCAGACACAAAATTTGGGAATGTAGAAACAGTTGAAGAGTGACTAGAGGCAGATACTCCAGAGCTCCATGAAGGGGCAAACAATGGGGGAGTAGCAGCTGTTGTTGAAGTCTCATTAGTGGAAGACACTCCAGTGCTCCAAAAAGGCGCAATATTTGACGATGTGAAAACGTTTGAAGTGTTATTAGGGGGAGTTACTTCTGAGCTCCATGAAGGGGCAAGCCCTGTGGAAGTAGCTGGTGCTGACGCCTGAGTGGCAGAGGTTACTCCAGAACTCCATGAAGCACCAAAACTTGGACCAGAAGCTACAAGAGAAGCTTGACTTGAAGATGCTGATGCTCCAGTGCTCATTGCGGACATAGAGAATATTGAACTACTAAATACTGGTTTAGTCGGAGGTAATTTTGCTCCGTTGACCATATTTCCAGATGCAAAGTTCTCAGCCTTTGTCTGAGTTCCCATCGTAGGTAAACCAGCATGCTTTGCAGAATTGGCTTTAAGCCAGTCCACTACATCGCTAAACTTCTCCTACAATAAAATTGGCAAAAGAGGAAAGGCATAAGGTGAAGAAAATAAGCATTCACTAGAGGCTGCTGAAAATAGTATGTGATTCAGCACATGCAATAACCAAGAAGGAAAGTGTTTTCCATGACGAGGATTTCAGCAACTGCAAGTTGTGAACCAACCAACAAGAGCGTTTGTCATACAAAATAGACGCCTGCTTTCTTTTAGTAGTGTCATCAATCATCATATAATCTGTATTTTCTAATAGCTCAGTGATTACTCTTATAGTTTTCTTTCACAGGCAAAAAGCATTAGAACCATGCCATCATCGGACCACAAATATGCTGCAGTAACAGTAATCAGAGTAAAGTAGATAATCTTGTCACAGCACTCATTCACTTCATTCAGCACTTTAAAATAAATTTGGTACGTTCAAAAAATTAACTGTGGGCATTTCTTCTTTTCTTCTTTTCAGTCCTCAGCCCCTTCGTTATAAGACTCGAATATAGTCTGTTGAAAAATACAAATATCAGAGCCTGCCCGCCCCCCCTCTTCCCAACACACACACACACACAATTTATTTAAGTCTAAGAAAGCAGCATATTTATACAGGAAAAGAACACCGTACGACATTACCAAGATTGTTCCAGAATCGGCAAGATTCGGCATTCAAAGCGCTAGAATGTAGCATAAATTACATGGAATCCACATTGTAAATCACAGACATGCACCAAAAGCAAACGGCTGGATAACTTGGCAACCAAGCACCCAACACAAAAAAATCGTCAACAAAATTAACACAAATAAAGTAGGTCCAACACAAAAGACATAGTTAACACCACAAAAGAGCTTCATTATCTAATGGGAATATTTACTGTGCTAGTCCAACACGATCCTATAAAATTAAATGCATATATATTGAAAAATATCATGATGTTTACCAATATGTTGGAAGCATGATCTAGGTAATCACGAATGCCATCTTCCCAAAGTTCATCTGGGTGATTTTTCAATTGAGACTGCACCCAACTGCGGAAAATGGAAAAAAAATCAAAATAAGAAGTTTAAGGTGCAATCCATCATCAGGTCATTTTGAAGTTTAAGGTGCGATCCATCATCAGGTCAGGTAGTACGTGAAATCATAGATCACTATTCAAATTGATGAAAAAAATCAATATCAGAAGTTTAGGAGGGATCCATGATCAAGCCGTGTAGTACGTAAAATCATAAATGAATATTCAAATTGACAAAAATAAAATAAAATAAAAATGAAGCAGACAGAAGATCAACCTCGCGAATTGGGTATTTAAAGCTCTCACATGCTGCCTTGATGATTCTGCCCGGCCCAAGTCCAACGGTGCAGTAGCTCCTATTTGTTGTTGAGATGATTCTGCTGCTCGTATTTGGAAGGGTGAGTCTACAACTGCTCTTTTGCTTTGAAACTGCATCAGAATGAAGAATAAGAGATGAGACAGAAAAAAGCACCAGAGTTTTCTCTTTTTGCAAAGTTTGATCTGATATGGGGTCTTTCTCATGCAGTAAATTCACCTGGCATAACCTTGCTCGACATAATAAAATAAGGCCTAATATATAATGAGTTCAATATTAACCAAACAAGATACAAAGATCAATAAATTCACATCAGATTAAACTAGCCAATCCAAGGGAATATTGAAGAGAGTCAAGAGAAATATTGACTACTGATCATGCCATTCGGGACCTCATTTTGGTCTAATTTCTTTCAAAGATTTATTCAAGGAGGTAATCCAAGCAAACTAAATATGACTTCTTTAGAGGGTCACTCAAAACAAGTTAATCCAAAACCCCTGATCAAAACTTGAGAACCAAATGCAGCAACAACACTAAGGCAGCTTAAAGCAACTCGTAAACCATCTAGTCTACAATGGACAACATATCAATGCTAAACCATCTGAGAAAAATAATGTAGAAATTTGATCATGAATAACACAGGTAGGCACTGCAACTCAAGGATCTTGTACTCCAAAACAAACTTCAGGAGACATAGGTCTCTGCTACAGTCTGCAGAGAATAGTGTTGCAACCACCAGATTGTTTGGGTTCATTGCCACAACAAAGTCTTGCCTTTCAACTTTCTATGTAGTGTAAATACTTCAAGTTCCCCAACTAACCTAAAATATCAAATACTATTTTGAAGTTCGAAATATTATCTTCAAGTTCGAAATCCACCAAAAGAATTTTGACATTTGGATTCCCAAATAAATCCTGAGTTTTCATCTTACGCATATTTCTTACTTCCACTTGCTACACTTCCAGAGCAGTTTGTCTCAGTTTTTCAATTGGGATCATATTCAACATGGTTTCAAATCCTCAACTATCCAGTCCTGTTGGAGTTTTGGAATATGGCACAAAGTTTTATACTAATGTTTTAAAGGAACCAAAACTAAAATTTCAAAGATTGCAAACTTATTTACAACAATCTATACTTTTAAAAGCATAGTATGATGAATTTGAGATGCCAAAAGGCCCAAATCACTTCACTCCAACTCAATTCCCGCAAGTAGTCTTTGAGCAAGAAATGAAATAATGGACTTACATGGCATTTATGATGCATCGGGTACATTCTCTAGATTCATCTCGTTGTTGCTAATGATACAAAACTCACGCATTCATTAAAAATCATGAGAATAACTCATGATAACTACAACTAATTACTATTAAATCATTAGTTAGTGCACAAGTAATTTCTCCTCCTCTCCGTGCGTAAGTAGAGGCTTACGCACCACGGCAAAGAAGAAAAATACGAGAGAAACCAAAACAAGAGGGAGAAACATATTAAGAAGGAAGAAGAGGATTGTTCTATATTCTTTCCAAAGCCACAAAGCCCATAGATCTGATCACAGAGAGACTTAAAATTTTCTGATTAAGATCAAGGCTTGGTGCTTCCCTTGGTCTTGTGTAGCTTTCCTAGAGGTGGTTCAGATCGACATCCTTGCAGCGGATAGAACAATTAACGCCTTAAGCAAGTGGTGTTGCATCGTCAAAATTTTCAAGCTTCAAATTTGATTTGACAATAGTTTGATTTTTCTTTATTTGAGCCCATTTTTCATTTGTGCTTTAACAAGTCCTTTACTATCAAACTCCACGTTCATCAGCAATCGAAATTATCGAATTAAACCTTTACAGACCAATTCTCAAGATATCTTGGTTCAAGAGAGAGCACTAGAACCAAAAGGAACTCAATCCCCTCACACAACCTTTGCACACAAAAGTTTACAGAATCTCCAATACCGTCGGATCCCAATTCAAACGGCTTCAAAAGAACCAAAAAGGAAAACCACCATACCCCTTCCAGTTACACTACAAATCACCAAAAAGCACACAATTTCTTCATTACAAGAAACACCACAATACCATAGCCAAAAGAAACTCGAACTTACCAGCTTAAACCGTTTGCGAAAAAAAAAGAAAGAAAAAGAAAGAAAGAAAGAAACCTCAAAATGTTTACAATCTCATGAAATCCCAATGACAATAACTCAAATTCAAAAAACCCAGACAGCAAAACCTCAAAATATCTATTCAAATTACATTTGACATGACCAAAAAGCACACAATTTGTTCACAAGAATCGACAACACGAAACCAAAACCGAAGGAACTCAACTCAAAAACACATAATCTCAAACTCTTCACTCACACACACGCACAAGACAAACACACAAGATTCTCAATACAATCGAATCGCAATCCAAACTCCTCAAAATCTCAAACACCCAGAAAGAAAAAACCACCACATGTATCCTGCACACACCAAGAACACAAACTTCACCAATTCATCCAACAACTCAATTCTAGGGTTTCAACAAGCCTAAATCAAAAGGTTACAGAAAAAACCAGGATTGAAATGTACAGTGACAGCAGACTCATCTGGTTCGTCTCTCAAAGCAACGTTTCGCCGCTTTGTGCCAAGCATGTTTCGAATTTTGAAGCTGTGCAACCTGAGATGGCAGAGCAGAGGAACCTGTGAGCAAAGAGAGAGATTATTGAATTTGTTTTTTTGTTTTTTTTTTGAGGAGGGGTGAAAAATTGAGGAGAAGGGTGTTATTGGGCTTTCAATTTAGGCCGTTGGATTTGGTGGAGGAGAGATTTGAATAGGAGAGAGGAGGAGAGGGTAGGGTGCACATGGGCAATTTGTTGGGTCTACTGATGAATATGCTGCCTTTTGAGTTTATTGATCCGGCCCACAGGCATTCTGACCAAAACATTCAAAAATTACTGCTTCCTTTTTCTCAAAATTTTCAACATTTTGATTATATATATATAATATTTGATATATATATATAACGACAACCAAATATAATTATTTTTATATTTATTATAAAATATCAATAATTATATAATTTGATTAATAATATAAAATACGTATATGTTGTAACAAATATGGGACGCAGGGAGTATATTACTCCTCTCATGTTTATTACTCTCTTCATTTCAGAAAATTACAATGTATTGATTTGATAAGATTATTAATAAATATATTGATTTTATGATAATTTACTTTGATATCCTGGTAAATAAGGTGACAAAATTATGAACAAGTGGAAATAGAAAAGGAAATTAAAAAGAAGATAATACGATATAAAATAGAAATAGTTCAGGTTTCTAAAATTCAAAAATTACTAAATATGAAAGTGTTGTTATTTATGTTGACGTTTATTTTTTAATAATATATCGTAATTTATATGACACGGAGGAAGTATTATCATTTTATTACTCCCTTCATTGCATAATTTTTGAAACAGTTTGGCTTTAATACATATTAATGTAAATGTTGACTTGCGTTATAGAATGAGTAAACATCATTTTTCATAAAATTATAATAGTATTAATAATAGTTTAGGTTTTGTACTTCAATCATAAAATAGTGTGTCATAATTGTTTTACGTCGTTAAAACGAATAACAAAACTCCTCAAAATATGTGTAAATAATGCAAAAAAAAATGAAATGCTGTAAAAATTATAGGACGGAGGGAGTATTTGGATCGATCTCAATTTTCGTATTCCAAAAATATCACATGGTTAGGAATTAAAAAATAGAGAATGAAAGATTATGTGATTAAGAATTATAATTTTTTTTAAAATAAGATAAATCTAAATTCAGATATATAAAATAAATATTATAATTATAACAGAACAAGGAAAGTAGTGTGTCTTTTATTGGTTCGTCTTTAATCTCTTTAACTATAGCACTAGTTGTTAAATTACATCAGCTGCTTTTCAATTTTACAAAAAATCTTGTTTTTGCTCGCTACCTTTATAATATACTCCTTCCATTCTAAAATAAATAAAAAATTCTAATTGGTTCATCTAGAAAAAATAAAATAATTTTTTTTATCTTCATTTGATTATTATTCTTTATATTTCAAAAACACTCATTACCTTTATCAAATCTTCTTGTCTCAATACTCATATATGCAACCCGTGCTACTTTCTACCTTTATCAAATCTTCTTGTCTCCATACTCATATATGCAATCTAGGCTACTTTTTGATATCACAACCATGAAATTTTCTTATGTGTGTATATATATATATATTTTTTGAGTTCTGGATTAGTGACATAATTTTTCTAAATCAATAAACGATAAAGGAACATATAAAAACAAAATGTTGCATCCCAAATAGGTTTTTTTTCTCGGTTCATATTTGCAAATGGAGCACTAGAATTAGTTTTCCGTCGATATCCCCCTCCGCGCTCGATGCTAAACCACTCTCATCCTCATCGGTTAGTTAAATGCGAATTCATCTCTGACTAGATTCATTCATCGACTCGCCCATTCGCTCCTCAAATTCTGATTTTGTTCCTGAATTCGGCGATCCGCCTCTCGATTCCCTAAACCAATGCAAAGTACCTAAAAGATTGATAGTTCTACGGAGCCCTAATCGCGGGACTCAAATCATGCTTGATTTCTTCTATTGTGCTTGAGGTCAGCTATGTGAATACTTGGGGTGTGCTTGTTTTGGGGATGGGATTGAGTGAAATTATTAGTGTTCGGATGGATTGTTTGTTTCGGGATTATTCTATATCCTGTGTTTGTTTGTATGAGACTATTAGTGTCAAACCTCCCCCAACTCACTAATTGATCTAGTATTTGGGGGTCTAAGTTAGTTAGGTCGGATTATTACTTCCCTCAAAATATCTCAAAAACCCCGAGAGTCCAAGACATCGGTGAGGTAACAAGAATTTAGCTTGGTAACTTGTACATGTCGGGGGTTTACCAACTTTCTAGTCCTTTATGCAAATCTGAAACTCTATAGTCAGGTGCAATGGGTAAAGAAAAATGGGTTTAACGTACTGTGCTAAATATGGTGTGTAACAGCATTAGAGCTTGTAGGTTAGGTGCGATTAAGGAATTTCATGCTCGAGCTGTTTGCAGTTTATGTTAAAAGCCCGAAAGGCAATAAAATTTTTGTGTCTATTTTGCCGATTCTTTTTAATAGCATGATTAAGCCATAGAGTTATACTCTTCATAATTGCTAAGATCTGGTCAAGTGCATGTTTTCGGGGCATGTCTTCGCTGTTGATAGGGATTGTTGGAGTTTCTTGATTTCTTATAAATTTTTATTTATCATTTTTAAGGAGTCTTGATAATTTCGAGATTCTTGATTCACCCGTGGTGATTACTGGTGCTAGGATCTTGTTAAGGACATCTTACTAGGCCTGGTTACATTTAGTGAAGAGTAAGCAACATCTGTGAATTCCAAGCTTCAAGTTGTTGTTTGTTCTCGCTTGCGACTATAATACTATCTCTTTCATGAAGGTATTGGTGCTAGTTGGTTTAGAAGTTCCAAGATCTCTTACTGGATCAGTTCATATGTACAAATTCCTCCTTGCAAATTACACTCTTGGGATATTAATTATTGCGCTCAGTATTGTTTTTATCTGGGTGAATAGTTCTAATGGAACTTGGGGTGCTCCTATCATGGGGATTGAGGATAATATGGGAGAATAGTAGCTGTAGTTACTGTTGCTCTTTGGCTGCAGTTGAATAGGAAACTGTGTCATTTTACATAGGAAAAAAAAAGAGAAGAAAAAGAAAGAGGAACATCAAAATAGAAGAAAAGGGACGAAGAAGACATTTGAGTAAGAGTGGAGGGAATATGGTGAATGAGGATGAAGAATCTCTCATCCAATTTGTTGAAAAGTAAATGAATTGCTTACTGAAATGGATCTCAGATCATCTCCTGGATTAAATTTGAATTCCCCAATTTGCGAATTTTTTTGTATTTGTTAGGGCTTCGAACAAAGAAATCTCTTGGGTCAAAAATTGGACGAGCAATCTGTAGATTCCGGTTTCGATTTTGTTGGTGAGGGATTTAATTCATCAATTTGGTGTTTCAATCTGTTAACTTGGATGATGGCGAAGCAGGAGGACCGGGGATACAAAGGCTGTGTTTACCCAGCAGCCTTATTTTCTTCATTCAAACGACACCGTTTCCTATTCAACTGCAGCTAAAGAGCAGCAGTAACTGTAGCTGCTGTTCTCCCGGATAATATTATATCTTTAGTTATTCTATTTTGAGTAGGAGAAGAATACAGTAGTGTTCATGCCTCTAGTAGTAGCCACTCCCATGACTAGCCTTGATCTTTGTGTTGTGTTGCTGTAATATTCGTGGTCTCATACACGAAACGTTGTTGCATTAATTTTTAAATTCTGCTTGTGAATCGCATAGGTACCTTGTACTAGGTAGATCATGAAAAAAAGCTAGAATGTCAGATAATTCAGCAACTGTGGCTGATTCTCTTTACGCTGTGTTTTATGAGAGAATCTTAAATCTGTATGGATGGATACATTTGCTCAACTTGCAATGCCTCTGAAAAATGAAGGGTATGCAAATCCAGCAATAAGCCAATGCTTGTCATGTTGTTATTGCTATCCTAACATTTCATATCTTATAATTCCAGAGCGAGACTTCGCAGTCGCCACCAGTTTCATCTGGGCTGTAGCTCGAATAGAAGTCATAAGGTGGAGGAAGCAAAAGCCCCTCAGCCATGTCAGATAGCAGCATTGGCATCTCGAACACCGTCTCCTCGTCCATATAAGCACAATGCTGAGGTGAATTGTTGCCCATCTCCACGTTCTTAATGGTGTTCAACCCCTCTCTGGTGTGGGTTTTAACTTGCTGGCTTGTCATTGCAACAGATTGTTGGGAAGATTCCGCTGGACGGAATAGATTTGCTGCCTCGGCTGCTTTCCTCTGAATATCAGCAATGCTCATGGAATCAGGAACAGGCAAAATCGAAGCAGAATCAGCGAAGTTAAGGCAAGCGTTCCTCCCCCTGAGTGCCATAGCAGCAACATCATGAGCCCGTGCAGCCATCTCAGCTGTCGGGTACGTCCCTAGCCATATCCTAGAATTGTTGTTCGGGGTGCGAACTTCACACACCCACTTGTTTCCATTCCTCTGTCTGACTCCCCTGTAAACAGGATGTCTAGTCTCCTTAAACTTTTTTCTCCCAGCACGTTTCTTCGGATAGCTGGACGCCAATCTGACATCTTCATCCGAGTTTGGACTCTTTTGAGAGGAAGGTGACGCCTCCTCTGATGTCTCGACGCTGTACCCGTTGTGTCCGAAGCTCAATGATGCAGACAGCTGGTTGTATCTGCTCCAATCCAGGTTATGGATCATCGGAGCTTGCACGAGGTCAGTGTTTCTCAGCCTTGAGCACTTCTTACTCCGTTTATGGTTTTGCTGATAACTTCTGGTACGTAATTCGGGTACTTATATTAAAACTTAGGAAAGAACATGTGATCGTGTGCATTTAGCTGTTCAGTCGATACCTTAACAGGATCTTATGAGATCCCAGGCTGGTAACAGAGGACCGTATCAGGTTCCCTGCATGAGCTTGTGTATTTGTCATTTTCGTGCTAAACGAGTTCTTTTCATGCTATGTTTTTGGGATCATGTGGGATTTTCTTCATTGATATGTCACATTTTTATGCGATTGGACACGTACGATTACGCGTAGTCATCTCAAGTTGGGAGTGTTATATGGTTGTGACATTGTCGGGATACAGGAATGTGAGAAAATGAAGTTTGGTTTTCTTCACAGGGGACAGCGAGTCTTCGCTTGCCCACTATAAAGGGGTTTGAATTTGAACTAGATGATTTTGATTTGATGATTGGGCTTGCGTAGTTTCAATTGAAATGGAGATGATGAAAAATGAGGAGAAAAAAACATGAATATTGGGAAAGATGGCTTGGGGGTAAAGTTAGGGATAAAGGAATAACTGTGATATAAATTGTTGGGTCATTTGGTATCGTTATTGTTTTTGGTTTTCTGTTTTCGATTCACTGATTAATGAAACGAAACTATTTGATATTGATTTCTGTTTCTTCAATGTGTGAAACAAAAATAGAAAAATGATTTTCAATTTCTGTTTTCTGATTCATTTGAATGCGGTATTGAAGATTCTCTTTACAAAGAATCATTTTATTTCATTAAGTGTTTTTTATTTTTGCTACTTATTTTAATTTTCATAGTTTTGGACAATAATATCAAATAACCCTTAACTTTTGAGGGAATTCAGCAACGGAATCCTAGTTTTCTTAGAGGTTGTTTGATATCATTGTCCCAAATTTTGAAAATCAAAATCAGTAATAAAAACAAAAAACAGTAAAGAAAAACAAAAACACTTCATGAAGTAAAATATTTTTTTTTTGGTAAAGAGGAATCTTGAATATTGTACTAAAATGAAATTGAAAATCATTTTTTGTCTGTTTTTTATTTCTGTTCCATTCACTTAAAAAACAGAAATCAATATCAAATTATTATATTTCATAAGTTAGGAAAACAAAAGTAAAAAATCAGAAACAATAATAATGATATCAAATATGCCCTTAACATTTGTAATTTGGTCTCTAACGGTAGGGGTTTTCTACCTATTTTTTTTTGTTTATAAGGGTTTAAGTGCAAAATCGATATAATATGGGGGTGGGGGGTTTGCGTTTATCTCGGCTTATCCTCCAAAAGTTTTTTATAGGATAAATTTCACAAAATCCGTCTTAGGTTTAGACTAATGACACAAAACCCCCTTTTATTTGAGGCAGGACGAAGCACGTCCTCCTCAAGTTTCAGAATATGGCACAAAACCCTCACTTAAGTTTGGAGTGGACATAAACGTTTCTCAAATTTGTACAGAAATATCCGACTCGTTTTTTTCCCCAAAACAACAAAAAATACAAATATAAAATTTAGAAAAATACAATACTTGAATAAAATCGTAAATAGTTCAGAATAAAGAGGTAATTGGAAAATTTTGTTCAACAAAAAAACAAAAACAAAAGCAAGAATTGTGGTAAAAAAAAACTTTTACAGTTTGTATAAATTATTTTTGTTTTAATTTCACCTCACATATTTATTATTTTGTGCTCATATAAAATTGTTTGAAAAATGAATTATTTATTATATTTATTTGGGTTCTCCACCTTATTTTTCATGTAGGCTGAATCAAACACAACCCATTTTTCAATTTATTATTTTTCATGATAAAGATTTAGAAGTGTTTATCACATTGTGTGCGGTTTTCTATTTCGTAAATATTTATCATGAAAAATAATAAATTGAAAACCCAACTCACAAAGTTTTTTAAAAATATTAAAAAACAAAACAAACTTTTAACAATTATTTAATTTATTTTTTTTAACCTTGTATTTGAGAATGGGGTTACAGGTTGAATCAAATACAACCCCACTTTTCCCTAATAAATATGTGAGTTGAAATTATAATGTGTAATAAAAATGATTCTTATAAACGATATAAAACATTTATCACATATTTTTGTTTTTTTAATAATTTTTTTAGTTCTTTCTTTATTCTAAATTTATTATTTTTTATTAAAATATTGCACTTTCCCTAATTTTTAAATTGAATTTCATGTTTGAAAGAAAAGTGAGTAGTGCGTTTGTCTTTTATTAAAACTTGAGGGGGTTTCTTATCTTTTGCACAAAATTAAGAGAGTTTTTGTGTGGATTTCAAACTTAATGAGGTTTTATGTCGTATTGTGAAACTGACGGGGGATGTGTTTTCTGGTTTGAAACTTTAGAGGAGTTTTGTGACATTGAACTAAATGAAAAATGGTTTTGTAAAACTTTTTCCTTTCTTATGAGGCAATCCCGCAATAATGAGCATGACAGTACCCCTCCAATGGGGTATTATATGACACAAGATGGTCCCTATACCCAAATAGTGTTTTTTTTATTTTATTGTGCGATCGTGCCATTGGAGGGGGAACATCTATTTGGAAACGTAATTTTGTTATTGGAAAACTATGTAAAGTGTTATGTTAATATGTAAAGCGTTTCCACCCGTAGCGTTTTAAGCTGTTTTGTTTTTTTTTCAATTTTTTAGTTGTAAAGTGCCAACTATTGTAGCATCTTAGGGCTTTTTTCTTTTAAATTCTTAAAATATAAAAATTGATATTAATTTTTATTAATCATAACTTTTGAATCGTTATCCGAATTAATTTGACTCAATAATGAAAAAATGATCAGTTCGATTCTTTCTACGAAACAAGTCCAATTATGAGTATGATCGAAATAATGATTTATGTTTTTTTTGTATCTTTATATTCTGACGTCGTAGAAAAGTATCCATAATTAGTCTTATTTATAGAAAAAAATCGAACTAATCATTTTTTCACGATTGAGTTGAATTAATTAGGATAACGGTCAAAAGTTATGATCAATAAAAAATAATATTAACTTTTGTATTTTAAGAATTTAAAGGAATAAAATAAAATAAACCTAAGACGTTGTAATAGTTGGCACTTTACAACATCAAAAAAAAAATTTAAAAACCAATGCAAAGCGCTAAGGTGATAGCGTTTCACATGTAGTTTCCAAATAGGAAAAACTTGTTTCCAAATAGCAATTGCGTATTAGAGGGTGTCATCACTATCATAGTAGGATTACCTTACTATATGGAACCACTCCATCCTCAGTTGTATGTGGTAAGTTGGGTCACAAAACGAGCCGAACGAGTCGAGTTCTAGTCAAGTTGGTCTAGACTCGTTTAGCTTAGCTGTTTGTGTTGTTTAAGTTTGGTTCATTTACTTTTTTCTTTGCTTAAGCTCGGTTCGAGTTAAGCGCTCAATTCTTTTGGTTTGTTTAAAAGCACCCTAATTTAGGGCTCGTTTGAACTCATTAACGATTTGGCTCGTTAAGGGCTCATTTCGTTTTGATCTTGAGAAAAAAACTCACTCCATAATTGATATAGACATATAGATTTAGATTATTATAATAATATATATTTTGAGTCATTGTCGAGTCTTAGTTGACTTGTGCTCGATTCTTTATCGAGCTTAACGAGCCGAGCTCGAGTCGAGATGAAAATTGGTATGTTCAAGTTTGTTAATTTAGTTAAACGATCGACTTGAAAACTTTTTTCGGCTTCTACTCTTGTTAACAATCAAACGAACTTGAACAAATTTTTAATCATCCTAGCTTGAGTTTAGCTTCGAGCTTAACGAGCTCTCTTATCGCCCGAATGGTAGGAGCCAAATCCTTATCATTAAGATAACATCAAATTAACAAATGTAAAACCATAAAAAAACGTACAATATTTGTTGGTGGTTATTGCACGTGGTTGGAAAAAGCCACATCTTGGAAGCACATGACCCATTTCATCTCCATTTGGTGGCAATGGTCAAATACAAGTCCAAGTATCCCCTTTCCATTTTTGGCTATCCATGAAGCAGAAAAAGAAAGAGGCTCATGATGTGGTGAAACATATCCCACTCATATTTCCATATCAAAGTTTCATTGACAAATTCTAAATCTAACTTTTTGGATCTTGTTTTCGTGTGTGGGGGAAATGTTAGTTGTACATGAGAGGCGTATAGTTTATAGGTTGCTGTGCTACAACTAGAGTATGGTTGGAGTCCATGGTGAGATTAGCTTATCATGGAGGACGTGTGTGATTCACGATAAGATACGTTCACTCTAGCACTGTTGGTGTTCCGTGGCTTTTGGTGTTGATGATACCGATACGGTAATACGTTATGGGTCGAGGGCTTACAGTTATCGGTTATAATCAATCGTGAATTGATGCACGTTTTGTAGATTGGGTACTTTTATCAAATTAAGATTGCCTTAGATACAAACGTTTGGTATCGGGGTTTTATGAAGATAAACTGAAGGGTCTGTTTGGCTAAACTTAAAACTAATCAAAATTAGCTTCAAGCAGTTTTTGTTACATTATGCGAGCGCTTGCCATGTTATTTAAATGTAACTTTGAGCAATTTTTTTACTTAAAATCATGAACCGTTTGAAACAATTTTCTCCCTAAGGGAGAAATTAAATGTGTCCTTAACCAAATAAAATAACTTAATATTGATAATTTAAAAGAAAAAATACATTTAACCTTCGAATTTTCTTTCTTTTGTACTTTGTCCCCTTCAATTTTGAAAAAATGCACATGTCCCTTATGAGGGGGTTTTCCGCCAAGAAAATATATATACTTTTAGGGATATGTGTCAAAAATGAAGGTTTTTTCAATATTTATGAGGATTAAATGCTTATTTCTAAAATTGGGGGAGATAAAATATAAAAGCTCGAAAGTTCATGACAATTAAATATTATTTTTTATTTTAAATATCAATCATGAAATTAGTTATTATAAAATTATAATCAATTCTTATCATTATAAATCTTTTGGATCAGCTTAGTCAAACGGACCTATAGTGTTGCGGAGGATGGTCGAACTATCATTCTGTTGTGTTGTATGGACGCAATAGGTGTAAACTCAATCTTATTATTCTTACTTTAAACAAAAAAATAATCAATGAAAGTGACTAGCACTTTTCCTTGTGGCTGGAAGTTACAAGGCAACCATGTAATATTAGGTATGAGATTGACATCGTGTTCTTTTTCCAGGGAAAAAACCTGGAGCTTAAGCATAATCATGATCTGATATGCTCCACCTGTCTCTACAACCTAGAATGATCCGTTCGCGACTAACTTACATCCTCCTAAGACTAAAACACATTGCGATGATGACGACGACGACGACGAGCATCACGGACTTATAGAGGGACTTATAGAGGTCCGATGAGAAAACAGAGGTGCGTATACTGATGTGTCCGATGAGAAAATAGAAGTGTTATACAATACTAACCTCTCAAGGAGTATTATACATGTAGGCCCATTTGTAACTTTACAAGGTTATGTCAAAGTATCCACTTCCTTCATCAAGAAGTCTGTGTCCCACCGTTGCCATATAAAAACGACCAAGCTTTTTGTACTGTGCTTTTGCATTGACAATATTTCAAGTGCATCCTTTCGACCATATACGCTGATCAGTTTTAAGTATTAAAGAAAGAAAAATAAGATTTGCGACCAATCACATATGAGTTTATGTGTAACTAAATTGTTCAATTTAAAGATTAACGGTTGATATTAAAAATATATTTTTCTCGTTCTAATTAATATAACAATGATATTTTTTTTCTGTGCTTCAAATAAATCTTCATCATTGATTTGTTTGCAAAATCAAAAGGAAAAAAAATTAATTCAAAAACAAAAAAATCGGTAGTGAAGATTCATTTGAACCCGAAGAAAATATGATTTAAAACACATAAATATATACATATTCGAAATAGTCACAAATTAACAAGCGAAAATAAAAAGTCGCAATTTTTACGAAAATAAAAGTAACGCAATCGTAGACTCAAAATTAAATTAATGACTGAATTGGTTGCAAAAACTTATTCCTAAAATGTGACATTTTGCGATCAATTCGATCACTAGTGTGTCAATGGTAAAAGCAATGACCTGGTTCTAAAAAAATCTGATTTTTTTCTTATATACATACAATCCCATCAAATACAAAACCAACATTCACCAAACAGCAAATTCTTGTATAATACATCCATAACCAAATATTTAACATACTTAATTCAGGTTAAGTGACATCCATCCGAAACATCCATTTGCGAACTAGACCTTTTTTCTTGCAGTGTCTTGTGAAACCCGAGCAGCATTATCAATGTTATAAGTTATTAAATATATGAAATATCGATAATTAGGATAAGTACATAGTTCACGTTAAAATCTTTATTTAGCCAATCATCTCGTAGTGAGTAATTGATATATTTTATTGATTATTTTTGAAACCCAAATTCTATCATCAATCTATTAGTGTAAGAACAAAATAAAAGTCATGTATATATATAACTTGATGAAAGTCTCAAAAAAAAAACAGTGTTTACATCTAGTCTAACTGTTATCCATCATATGCATAAGATTTCATCAAGTTACATCTATTCCAAAACAATTGAGTCTGTTCGATTTCATCAAATGCCCATCTCATAACAGTTAGACATTGCTCCATATTATGGAGGTTCGATTGCCTATATACGGCAAATTCAATTAACACACGGAGATCATTGCCTCCATTTAAGTAGATCTCGAGATCGAGTCTTGAATAGATATTCAGAGAGCTTTGGTTCCATTTTTACGGCTCCTTGTGTGTTCGATCCAGATATGAATAGTTACATTTAAAGAAAAAAAGCAGCTGATTGAAATGCGCTCCAAATTAAATTACTACACGGAGATCATTGATACATTCTAAAACTCAATTAACAATACGGTTCTCACCTTTAAGCTGAACTATCATTTCAAAAACTTACCAAAAAGTGCGATCTCCAAGACTTCTACTATGTATTTCCTACATTTACCGGCGGTGATCAATCGATACATTCATGAATTCAAACATTGCGCTCCTCAACTATATTTACATCAGTTTAAGTTTAATTATGTATCAACATTACGCGATTGGCATTGATGGAACGTATCCCACATACACTAGAATTTATACATAAGTTCTTCTCTCATAGTACAATCAAATTGTAGCACGAACATTCTCTAACAATCAAAACTAATCAAAATTACCAAATTCTTCACCAAAGTTGCTACAACCTCACCTAAAAGCATATATATATCGCCTTACTCTTACAAATATGCATTGTAGCTCCAGAGCTCATCACAGCCACCAAAATGCTCCGGCGAGCCCCCACTGTCATCGGAGCTCATCCTTGGCGGACTAACCAGCAACCCCTCTGCCATGTCCACCAATAGATTCGCCATTGGCATATCGAAAAACACCTCCTCATCAACAACCTCTTCCTCACCTGATCCTACCACCACCACTTCTTTTTCCTCCATTGCAATCAGCTCCATTTCCTCCTCCTTCATTGCAGCAGCGGCGATCGCAGCGCTCCTGATATCCCCTGGTGCAGTAGATGCCGGCACAGGGTACCGCCCTGCGGCCTCCGGGAAGTTTAGCACTGCTTCCTTCCCCTTCAATGCCAATACTGCCACGTCGTAGGCTGCTGCCGCCATCTCGGGTGTGGGAAACGTCCCGAGCCATATCCTAGTGGTTTTTCTCGGCTCACGGATTTCTGTCACCCATTTGCCTCCTCTGCTTCGCACTCCCCTATATGTCGGGTGCTTCCCGCTGGTGGTAGGAGAGGAAGACGGAGATGAAGACGAGGTCAATGTGGTAGGAGAGCTTATATGCCGAGGTGGAGACAATGAAACTGGCGCCGAGCTCGAGGCAGCTGGTGACGATACGTGGATTTCTAACGATAGTGGCTGAGATGATGGTGGGATGACGGAGGAGTCGGAGGAAGAGGAAGGAGGAGGGATGAAAAGGGGAAGTGGGGAAAGAAGAGGCTGGTCGAGCCTTTTCGACGTATTATTATTGTTATCATTATTATTATTATTATTATCGTAACGATGAGACTCATATGCCATCATATATAAATGATCTGAAGAGGACGGTTGATATAGTAGTAGCAGTACAAGTTTTAGAGATAGGAAGAATAATAATGAGATAGAAAGTGTGAATTTGATCATGAGGGGGGAAAGAGAGTGAATATATATGGAGTTGGGGGAGAAAAGAAAAAGGGTGGTGAATACGTGGGGAAATCGCGGGAGAGTTATGAGATCCAAGTTAGAATGGGCTGTATATTGTGTGTGTGTGTGTGTGTGTTGAATGAAGTTGCTTAGCTAGCTCAAGCTCATCAAATAGTACTACTCCAATTCATTCCTTGGATGGATAGTCCAATTAGCTTTTTAGGTGGATTGATATTGTTTAGTTTAATGATGATGATGGTTTTTGAGGAGGGGGGCAATCATTTGGAATATTTAAATTTTTTATTGTATGGTTGAAAGGGTCGATGTGTGTATAAAGTGTTGGCAGTGTCCTTTTCTCTGTGTTTAATCAACTTAATGTTTGAGAAGAGGTTTCTCATGTCAGTGTCATCGTGGAGAGTATTCAGTGTCTTTTTGGCTTTTTGATGGGAGAGGAGTGTGTATGATGCAGTTGGAAACCATTGTACTATACATTTCTTTTCCACAGCAACTTTGTTTTAGGACCTTGATGATTACATAATTTCGTAAACATAGGATACGGAAAGAACGTTTTTATAAAATAAAATGATCTATGTAGAATTTTTTTTTTTAAATAGAGAAACTGTTTTTTGATATTTTCGATGTCAAATCCATTACCTCACGGTTATAAGAAAAATAATTAACGACTAAATCAATTCCACGTGATAAGAAAATAGTCATCAAGTGACTGGACTAAAAAATTTTGTTGCCATAATTATGCAATTGCAGGCTATTGTTTATATGATACGAAGTGCTTTGTATCATATAAAAATCTAATAATTTGAACATTAACTTATTGATAGAATAAAAATCTAACTGAAATACTCCATTTGTCTTATAATTTTTATAACGATGCGTAGTTTAAAATATTTCGTTTTTATTTTTAATGATGTCAAAAAATTATTTTTTGGATTTAGTATTAAAATTCATAACTTAATACTATATAATTAACGTTTCATAACAATTTTATAAAAAATAATATTTAATCATTATAAACTTAAAATCAAAATACATATCATGCATAAAATTGTGAAACGAAGAAAATACTATAATGGACTATTGTATAAGAAAAGCGCCTCAAGTGTAAGAGGGTGTGGGAAGGGAGAAAGGAACGTAACTTCATCTCTAATATATACGCATAATAAAGAAACTATTTCCTGAAAACTACTTATGATTAAGGAGGGATCCCACTAAACCAATTGCTCTTGACGAACTACATACGATACAAAAAGAAAAGATCGATTGAATAGCCGAGGCTAGTGTTCAGAACTCCCAAGACAAATTTGCCCCGTATTGATAGTATTTATGGTTCATGACAATCGCTTTTTAATTGTCCCGAACTCTCTGACTGTTGACAAGAAGTTCTAAAGTGAAGCCAAATGTTCGTGAACCATGGCCACTGCTGGACCTATCCAATGTATATCAGAAACACACGCACGCACATATAAAGGGGTTGACTATGCTGACCGCAGAAAACCGTATTCTGCCTACTGTTTCTTGATGGTTGTGAACCCTTTTTCTTTTTCGAATTTTAAGATGAAGAGCACAAGATGAAAAATACAGTATATGGGGGTGAAGTATAGTTTAATTGTTGTATCATGTTAACTGATTTTAAATTAATTTTTATTTTTTTGATATGTATATATATAAAAATAAGGGGATCATAGTTGATGTAACCAACTTGTTACAACCTCACTCATATATAAAACTTTGTATTTTCAAATATTAAAACGATTTTCCTTTTATGCCTGCTATAAAACGATGAGTTTTGCCAAGAAATAGGGTCACCTGCTGCGTTTCAAATTTTGAAACAAAGCCCTTCCCAAGCTGATCATCAAACGACACATTCCTTCATCCCCGCCTTAGAAGAATAAAAAACAATGCGTTTTCCTACAATTGGAGGGAAAATTTTGAGATTGCGATTCCCCATATAATTGCAGTCATCCAGTTTTTCATTGGATTCCCCCAAATCGAAAACCCTACATCAAACGAAATTCTATGAACTCACCATACCCTAAGCTTTGATGTAACAAACCACCTGATCATCATATTCAATTGAACCACAGATTTGACGCAGCAGTGTAATGAACCCCAGATCATTGAGAATTTGGTATACACAAAGATACCTAAGATATGTATTGGGAGCTTGAAACATCGGTTTCTTGGGCATACATCGGCCTTTTGGATATTCATAAGCTACTGAAACCAATGCAGAGTTAGAGCTTGGTAAATAGCAGGGCTTGATAGCAAACCATCACAAACCTCCTGAAACAGCTATGAATTTGGGTTAGATTATTGAAATCCGATTGTGCTTCCCCTTTTTGTTTTTTAATTTTTTAATAATGATATATATTATAGGGTTTTACTGATCGACGACGTACGTCAGTGTACTTAAGTTGAAAGAGATGATTTTGAAATAGGTGAATCAGATTATTTCGATAGAGTTGAATTTGATGATGCTGAAGCCGATGTATTACATATTGTCGAGGGATGTATTAAATCGTAACCCAAATTCGAAATCTATGTTCAATTCATCCAATTAGAAACAATAGGAATATAGTATATATTTGTTATATTATTATTGTCATCTATAGACCACATGATGATTACTAGGATATGATTTTTGTTATACTAGGATATTGCAAAATTAGGTCATGATATCACTAATTAACTAGCATGGCCAAGATGAGAACAACTAGACAAGGTCTAATCCTACTATTAAGTTAATAGTACCTAGTCATACCCCCTTTAAACAACATGATCTTGTTTTGCTAGAGGATAGCATATTTAACTGCGTTTATGAATTTTCGTTGACCCATCAATTTTGGTTTCTTTGTCCCTATTCGTTCATCCCATAGAATATTATATAAATGGTGTTTTACACCTTGGCTGTGAGTATTATATTACGAAGGTTTATAAGAAAGATTAGTTTAAGAATGCACAATCTTTTCATTTATATAAAACTTGATGAACAAAATTCGATATTAGGACATGCATATTCATGATCAAACATGTAGATTAAGAATTATGATGATTAGATGCAGTCTAAGATATATGTAACAAAGCAGCAAAGGATCTTAGATAGAAGGGTATTGTGGATTACCAAGATGCAGTCAAAACCTAAGGGTTCTAGATAAATATCTAGAATTAATATGGACATCAAATGAATCACTAATCTGTAAGGATTTAGGATCAAGGACTCGGGATCAATTCCATGTCATAAAACGCAGTAGACTTGGTGTAGCATAGATTGAAGCATAAACAGACTGAAAATGCAGTGGAGCTGGTTGATAAATTGATGAGGATCTGAAAAATAATCATACCAAAAATTTAATGTTTGAAAAACTGTACCAGGTTGAAGTCTGTTAAACAAATAGTCTATTCACCCCATGCATGAGAACGATAACACAAAGGTTGAAAAATAACTATACAAGATTGCATATTTTTAATCAATAATATTTTAAATAGTTTATTCATTTCCTTCCGCCATTTTTAGGTTATACTGTAATACTCTTTAGAATTCTAAATTATTAAGATGATTTTAAAATCATACGGATAATTGATGATTGATGCAAAACGAACAATATCTACACATATAAAATGGGTAAGCACGAGTTCAACCTTTATCTGATTCTAAGAATTGATGTCATAGCTCAGGTTGAGCCTTATTCAGTCTATGTCCTAGACTTGTTTGCTGAGTTCAGCAACGTAGTCCATCCTGATAATGATACCATGGGCTCAAAAGCTCAGGTGGAGCTCCATGACGATGTTTTACTGTTTTTCCATGAAAGACATGACGACAGAGTTCCATGATGTGGGTTGATGCAAAGTCAATGATATGTTGGTCCGATGTGCAAAAAAGGAGGATTGTTCCATATTGTTTCCAGTACCGGGTGTGGGGGGAGACAAAGTTCGGGTTTATAAGATGCATTATAACTCTAATGAGTAAGATATATTTTAAAATTGTTTGAATCATTGACAACAAGTTCATGACGGACAATATCATCTTGTGATGAAATGTGGGTCTATATGAGTTTCATATAATCCCAGTCCTAACAAGCTTTTCATTGTTTTCTCCTCACGTTGAAGTTGGAATCTAAGGCGGACATTGGCTTTTTACTAGTTATTTTAAGCTATGTCTGCTTAATCTCATATTGTGACAATGCATATATATGTTTTGAGCAACAATACTTGACAATGTCTACAAGATCTCTTAGCCGGCTGTCTAGCAAACACGCACATCTTTGTTTATGTTATATCAGCAAGTCTTCCATGGACCATGTTTTGCCAACAAGGCCCATCTTGCCCCACTTATATCCAAAAGGCACTTTTTTCCAGAAGGGAAAAAAATAAAAATAAAAATATTTGTGAAAATTATATTTGTTTTATTTGAATATTTTATAAAATTTGATAAATAATAACATCAAATTAATTACTATATAATTATTAATTTTCTCATTACTGTCATAATAAATAATATTATTTAATATAAATTTAATATAGACATAAATTTTCAATCTTGATTATAATATTGCGATTTTTACCGGAGGAAAGAAATAAAAAGAAACCTTTATAAGAATATTTTTTTTTTTCGGATGACATTACTTGTAAAGGTTTTTGAATTTGAATCGTCAACAAATATGTACAATACTTATTGTTTATTTTTCATTATTTTTTTAATAAATTTTTCTCATAAAAGAATCAAAATGATCTACTACTATGTTCAACTAATTCTTTCTCAACTTTATATGAAAAGAAAGAAAAAAAAGGGAAAAATGATAATAACCCATAATCACTTAAAAACATTATATTTTTGTTTTTTTTATTAAAATCAACAAATTCAATACATATATAAAATCTCATTCAAAATAAAAATGTAACATTCAATTCGAATAAAGGGAATTCCTTTTTTATAGACACCATTAAAATTCGAAAAATGGTTCATGTGCAGGTAGCCGACATGAAACTGTTGCGAGACCTACTTCACCATTTGTTTAAAATATTTTTAAAAAAGTTTTAAACTTGCGATGAAAACTGATCCGGTAACAGTTTACTTGCTATTACCGGCTGAGGAACACTTTTCCTTTAAAACTTATGTTTTCTCACGATTTATATTGCTTTTGTTTTGCAAAAAATGCAAATTTTTTAAAATATATTGTAATATTTATTTAACATATATTTTGATAAGATTTATTTTAATAAGATTTATTTAATATATATATTTAATATATATTTTAATAAAATTTATTTTAATATCATATAATATTTGATCATCTCCTCACCTTCAGATTTCATTACATATTTCCTTAATTCTTTCTTTAATTAGATCAAAGTTTATCGTGACAAATATTTCTCACCGATTTAATATTGCATTCATTAGTTCTAGGATGGAGGGAAATATTTGTTTAAGTTCATTGTAGGAGTATGAACTCGTATTATGCTATTTTGACTTTGCTAGTACACGTCTGCTCGTCGCCTAAGCCCTAACCCATATATTTTCTTGATCTCATATTACTTACTCTATTATCTTATATTATAAATTATATTTTTTTATTTGTATCATTTCAAAATTTAAGCATCATATCATATTTATTAACTTTATCGCATAAAAGATATCAAAATAAATCATCATCAGTTATAATAAAACCATCACATTCTTCATCTTTCTCTCTAATTCTTTTTTCTAAAACCCACTTACACCACATTATCATTAAAAAAATATTCTTTTTTTTTATCAAATCTCATAAAAATTCAACATATATAAAAATTCATGAATCGGGTCAAACCGTTATTTTGATATAGTATAACATTATACAATAAGTACATTATTCATTATGTATTTTGATGTATTATTTTTTAGTTTTAAATGATGTGATATGAATTTTATTTGACGCAGAGTTATATTATGTATTTAAATTATCTTTAATTTTTCATAATAATCGTATAAAAAATATTATATAAATGTATAAATAATATATTTTGTAAATCATTTATAGCTTGGCCAACTTTATGGCTTAGGTGAACAAACCTTATACTTCATCTATCTCAAATAAATTACGATGATACGTATTTCGACATGTTTTGTTTTCTTAACAATGTAAAAAAAAACTTAAACTCACTCAAGATTAAGACTTACAATTTAATATATCATTAATATTTTATAATAATTATAAAAAATAATATTAAATTATATAAAAATATTAAAAATACATCATTATAATTTATTTAAGATGGAAAAAAAGTAAATAATATGGGATAAAATCAATACATATTAGTTGGCCTTTGGATGAAAGCAAAGCAGCTTTTGGAGAATAAGCATTGATTTGATATTTCCTCCAACTTGATGGGCTTCTTTTGTCGTTAACCTTTTCGAACTTGATATTCTAAATTCCATACGACTTCGCCCCTATCTTTTATACAAGTGGACACAAATATATGGGGTATATAAAATTTCTCAATACAAAAATATTATAATTTTTATGAAAAATCAATAAATTATTATAATTTTTGTGGAACATAAGAAATAATACTGTGTCAATGTTGATGGAGCTCAAGTGATCAACTAGCATCAAGGAAGCATTTTACCACAAACAACACCTCCAATTGTCGAGTACTTCTTTGATGAATGAAAGTTTCATGTGATAATTTTAAGGGGTACTATTGCAAATGCAATTCGCCTAGGCAAAGTAGTATTACCAAGACATGTGTATCTTTGTCGCAGTAGTCTTGACAATAACAAATATTGTCATGACAATATCAATTGCCTAATGTTACATCCTATGGTGCCATTCATGTGCCAAAAGGAGCAGGACTTCACGATCTATGTGTGGATTAATTGACGCAAAAAGACGATAAGAATTCATAAGATGCATACAATGGATCTTGGCATATACTACATAAAATACATACTTTTTTTTTTTGATAAAACATAAAGTACATACTTTAATTCATGCATCTCGGAGAAAAAACAAGTTCATATTGCTTCTTATACATGATATTATGAATTGTCTCGCACTGATATGGCTTGAAGGGAATATACAAAAGGTTGCAAAATGATTAATTGCTTTGCCAAATTGTTGTAAAAGAGAAATGGAAAAAGTTGCACGAAAAGCTAAGAGTGTAACTTAGTCAAGAACTGCGTGTATGCGTGGGCAACCATACATTAACATGTATAAATATATGTATGAAACTTGTATTAGTGCTAGTGTGAGGCAGGTTGTATTAGCCTGAAGCTAAGTACGCAAGCGATTAGAGGACAACGAACACGTTTAGGAGCCGACTTCGAAAATCAAGAGCATCAAATAACTACGATTTTTAAAAGCAGCAAGTTACGTTTTAGTAGAAACTTGAAAGCAATATAAGGTAATGGAAATATTCGAAGACTAAGGCCCTGTTTGACACGCTTTCTGATTCAGAATTTCTGTTTCAATTTTTCTGGTTAAAGCCGTTCGGTTTTAGTTAGCTACACGGTAACCATGTAATTCGATTAGCTAAACGGCTCAATTTTGACTCGGGAACTAAAACCCTTTAATTATTCAATTAATCATAACCTTTTAAGTGATTATCGATAATCGCTTAACCGAATATACATTAATTATTTAACTGAATTATATCTATCAATCAACCGATCTATCAAAACCAAGCATATTTTCTATTCCCTCCGTCCCATGAAAGATATAACAGTTTTCTAATTTGGATGTCTCACGAAAGATGTAACATTTTTATATTTAAAAATCTTTCTCTATGCACAAAACTATCAAAACACCTATATTTTTATTTATTTTATATCACATCAACTCAATTTATTATTTTTCATTCTTCCTTTTTCTTTTCTCACCCCTATTTCTCACAAAACTAAAAGGACAAAGAAGTCATTTGTATAAAATTCAATACAAACATAAATTTTCACTTCCTATTCACATGATTGCATCCTTCATGAGACGGAGGGAATACTAAATTACATCATTTTAGCTAATTATTGATTCATTTTTAATCGATTAACTGGGTAAAAATCGATTAAAAACTAATAATTTAGACATTATTTTATCAATTATCCATAACCGATTAAAATACTATTCAGTTATGACTGTTTATATACACCTTAACCGATTATTAGTCGATTTAGTTATAATTTTATCCACCTTAATCGAAATTGATTAAAACAAAATCGAATAATCGAAACTGAAAATTAATATCCTTATATGTGATGTGAGTATCACCATTATCTCCAAGAGATGCCAGATGAAAAGAATGGTCAGGAAAACGAAACACAGACATTGGGCCAAAATGCCCGGTCCAAACATATAAGAGTTAAGTTGTCGGCGTGGGCCTTGGTCCGAACATATCAGAGTTAAGTTGTCGGCGTCTGGCAAGTGATGTATCCGGAAATTTCATACCAATGATGAATACATCATGTGAAAATTATACTATAACCACATTTGTTAAGAGAGAATTTTATATATTATCGCATATGAAATTTCGATATTTATACAAGTTTTTGTAAATTAATACAATGATCTGTATGTTGTATGATAAAAGATCATTACAATAAAAATAATATATAATAAAGTATAAATTAATTTAACTATAATTATATCTTTTTCATTATAAAAATCAATTACAAACGATGATGTATAAAATAAAAATCTTTCTATACGTATGAATGTAAATTTCGTTTTCATATCAAGTCACGTATGATTGTCCCGTAACCTGTATTAGATTGAAATATGTAACTTACATAATCATTGATATTTCATGATAAATTTTCAAAAAATTATATTTAATCGTCGTCACACGTGTGTCAAACTTTTACATTAACATACATGGCCAGTTAAAAATTTATATTTTTTTATGGGAGAAAAGGAGAATAATATATGATCATAAATTCTGTTTGTCAAATAAAATGATAAGAGAATTGCTTCATGTTTTATTAATTATCAATAGGAATTTACGTGAAAATGGAATTGTTTGAATGTAAAACGGAACCTAATATTAGAGGGACAATTGAGTAATCAATGCCAACAATATTTGTTGATGTCAAATTAGAACAATAATTATATATATTTAGCATCAAAGTTGGATTTATTCTAAAAAATACAAACATTATAATGTAATCAAAGCGAAGTGTATTGGATAAATTGAGCTAATAAAAAATAATTTAAAATTTTTAGTGTGATTTGGGATGAATATTACAAATTACAAATGATTTTAATATATAAATGGAGAAAATAAATTATACTCCCTTCATCTCAACAAAATAGTATTAAATTGGGATGTTTTAATATAATTGTAACATTGTAATATTTATAAAATTTTTTTTATAAAAATATCAAAACACCCATATATATTTTGTATATCACATTAAGTAACCCAATTATTATTTTTCTCACTCTTCTTAATTATAAAAATAAAAAAATAATTTAATATTTATAATAAAAATTAATATACATATAAATTATCATAATTGATCAACTAATTATAATTTTGTTAAACGAAAGAAATATTTTATCTAATGATGAAAAAATAAGAGAAAAATACCTTAACGTCGACACCCTCCCATGAAAAAAAGAAGAAGAAGATAATTTCTTCTTGAAATAATGGGTCCCACTCAACACCGTCTGTATTGCACCCCCATAGAACAATTTATCACCGTTTGTAATACCTACACAAATACAAAGATCTCTACATACAGTAACCAACATAAGTAGATCTACGTCTATGTTCGTCCCAAACACAACTCGCCAAAAGCTGAATCTCTAATTATTTTCCGATCCGCCCACCGCCGACGATCCTCCGCCACCGGAATCCGTCTTCACCGCCGTCGGTCGCCGGTGAGTCACCGTCTTCTACTCTGCCCATCCTCTCCTGATTTCAATCGTCTTTCAAACTCCAAAGAGTTCTTTATTGTACCTTTAGTTTCCAATGTGATCTAGGGCTCTACGGATTCAGCATCTTGATTTATTTAATTTTAGCTCTATTCTCTCGATTAGGGCATGAACTTTCGTATCTATGTGATATGTGATTGGAGTTTAATAATTGGTGTCCTCTGTTACCAGTAGTACTGAAAAATGGTGTAGTAGAAAGTGTGGGAAAATATCATTTCTCCCCCTGGAATATTTAGCCGTGACATATAATCCCCGTCAAGTTTAAAAATATAAGCTTAAGTCTTGTATCGTGATATGAAATCGATTATTTTGACACGAAATCATTCATAACAAAATCATCTATACATTCTTCACTAGTTTTAAAAGAAAATTGATTTATTTTGACACAAAACTCCATTTAAATAGTTGATAAGGAGGTCATCTGCATATTTTCATAGTTCAGAGGGGTCATGCGTCATTGTCGAATAGTTCAAGAGGGTGTTATGCTTTTTTCCCGAAAAGTATTGATCTTCAATGTTTGAATGGAGGGAGTACTTTCTATATATAGTTATGTATATCCTTCTTCTATTTATGTCGTGTTTGAGTTATAGAATGTATTTTTTTTATCAGTGTATAATTATAGCTTGATTGATGCTCATTGATGTTTGGTGGAATGCGATGGTGACCAGGGGGGAACAACTTGAGTTCTTAGGGAGAATAGTGATGGCATTGGTGTGTCGGGTGGGTGCTTCACATGGGATCAGCCATGACACAGCTCGTTGGGTATGTGGATCGAAAGAGAGCTCCTTTTCTATGAAGTCGACCTCATGGGATGGTAGGAGAACGATGCCGGGGTTGGGTTTGGCTGGGATGATGACAAAAGGAGGAAGCAAGCATGGGAGCAGACTGGTTGTTGCTGTGAGCCCTCCAATGGAGGATGCTGTAGTTGCTGCTGAGCCATTGACGAAGGAGGACCTTGTTAGCTATCTTGCTTCTGGTTGCAAGCCGAAGGAGAAATGGAGGTTGTTGTCTATTTATTTCTTGTTTTAGCAGGAATAATTTCTGTTTTTTCTCCCTTTCTGCTCAAGTGTTGATAGGATAAAGATGCTCTCCATTCTCCCTATGGGAATTTCTGTAGCAGAAGTTCCTTCATTAAACTTGAATTCAGATCATAGTTTGCGAGTTCCGTGATTCCTCTTCAGCATAGCACATGAGTTAGTACCAATTGTGGCTTATGAGTCAAATTCCTCAAAAATTTGCAGTTCTCTATATAAAAGGTTTAGGCATCCGCCTAGGCAACAAGGCTGTAAGGTCCTAAAATGCCGAGGAGATGCCTAGCCTAGCCCTTTAGGAATGTACAGTTTTCTAAAATGACGAGATATATGCCTAGGTCCCGCTCGTCTGACCCCCTAGGCGCTACAAGGTAGGTCGAATGCCCTGGCCCACCTAGCGCTTCTTGGAATAATGATTTTTTTGTCCCTCAACTCTTTGTTTGTTGTGCACGGGACAATTTGTTATTCATGCATCATGTTCTTGCCTCTTTTTGGAGATGTCTTCTTGTTCCTATGTTTGATATGTTCTATATTCCCGAGATCGTTCTTGTTGGTTTTCTGTTAGAAAATAGATCTTTCTTTTAGAAAATCCAAGAGTGATTTGAAGTGGATTTCTTTTGGTTTGCGATACGTCTAGAGTAATTATTGTAGTATATACCAAAAACTTTGCCAACTTTGAACAACTAGGTTTATTGTACTAAAACTGATGCATGTGATTCAATCACTAATTCCAGAATATTTTAACACCACCCCAGGTTGAACCACCTGCAAACCCTTGTGATCTACATTATTTCCTTTCACTGTGCTTTCCTTTTTGTCTTACATTTCCTGTTGTGTTTCCCTGATTTATATTGACAGGATAGGCACAGAGCATGAGAAGTTTGGTTTTGAGATTAATACATTGCGTCCGATGAAGTATGAGCAAATAGCAGACTTGTTGAATGGTATTGCAGAGAGATTCGATTGGGATAAGATAATGGAGGGTGAATATATAATTGGGCTGAAGCAGGTAAAGATCCTTGCCAACTTTCTACAAATAGAGTTCTAATTTGCTTCAGTTCCGCGGTTTCGTATGTCAAGACGATCCAATATTTTTTTTCTATTTACTAGTCTGACCTAAGGGCTGATCATTCTTCTATGGAGATTTACTTCTGTTTGCACTTGATGAACGCTGTGTGACAAAATATCGACTTTAATTTTTGTAATATCCAGGGGAAGCAAAGCATATCTCTGGAACCTGGTGGTCAATTTGAGCTTAGTGGTGCACCACTTGAAACACTACATCAGACATGTGCTGAGGTCAACTCGCACCTCTATCAAGTAAGGACATTCTAAGTGCTTTGTTTTATCCATAGAATCATAGTATTAATTTGAAGCTGGCGGCGCCTTTCTTCACCACTAATATCAACTACCAAGTGATGAAAGTTTGTCATTGTTTATCGCAAACTGCAATTCTTTTGTTTATTATAATTTTTGTATTTTGTTGTTTGCAACATGCTGTTTTCTGTTAACATTGGACTTCAGACACCTACTCCATCATTTTTCTTGTAACCCATACTTCACTTACCTCTAGGTTTGCTTGCATTCATCCTGTGTGGATCATCCGTCTTGCTGCGTGCTGTATCATGTGTGCTGTCTTTTATATGCTTACACTAATATTTGGTTCTGTATAAGAGTACTGATGTATTGAATTCATAACTGATGAATGCTTGCTGTCCAACAGGTTAAAGCCGTGGCAGAAGAAATGGGAATTGGATTTTTGGGTGTAGGCTTTCAACCTAAATGGGGAATTCCGGACATTCCTATAATGCCCAAGGTACTTTTCACTGTAGAACCATGCTGGACCATGATTCAGTCTGTATAGTTAAGTATCATTTCATGTGTTCTTGAGTGTATTAGCACCTTCTTCTTTTTTCCCTCTTTCTTACTATGTATCTTTTCATTCTACAAGTCTCATGATTGTCAATGCAGATTTTTGTGCATCTCCCCAGGGAAAAAAGAAAAGAAAAAGAACTTCACGATTTGGCTAATTTATTGGAGAGTCAGATTGTTTTTGGCATCTTTGAGCCGGATTGTTTTTGGCGTCTTTGATCCTGATTGTCCTGGTAATTGGGTCATTCCCTTATGTTGGACCTGCTCGGATCAAATAAGGGGAATGCAATGACTTAATTGGGAACTTACACATCTTAATATTTCTCTTATTTTTTTCAAGTTCTTATATATTTTTTTGAACTAACTTGCCATGAACAAACTAGTCGAACTAAATCGCTCCCCTAGTCCCAGTGGTCAAATCTGGTTTATGCTCTGAGATTGCTAACAGAGGAGAAATGGGAACAATAAATTGAACACAAGGCACAGACTTTACTAGTATTTGGCCTCTTAACGTCTTTTTAATGTGAAGCATTTGGTACGTACGCCGTTGCTTTCAGTAATTTCTATGGGTTACTGAATGTTTCAGTGGTTGCCTATACCTACTTAACCAGACTATCTATTACTATGTGTCACAGTGGCCACATGTTTCTGGAGTTTCCCTGTGTTTTGTTTTGTTTGTTTGTTTGTTTTTTTCTTTGGTCACTTTGCTGAAGTTCAGCACTTCTTCCTTTTAATCTTATCAGGGAAGGTATGATATTATGAGGAACTACATGCCCAAAGTTGGCACACTTGGTCTGGATATGATGTTCAGGACATGCACTGTGCAGGTACAGGTTTTGCTTTGAATCAATATTCGCTAGTTAAAGATGAAAAGAGTGTTTGATTGGTCAAATGCTTTATATTTTCGTCTTCGTTCACAGGTGAATCTAGATTTCAGTTCTGAAGCTGACATGATCCGAAAATTCCGTGCTGGTCTTGCTATGCAGCCTGTAAGAACCTTGTAGCATATATACTTCTTGTTACATTCATAGATATTAAAATGAGTTGTTTCATCTGTTGCGCAGATAGCAACTGCACTTTTTGCCAATTCTCCTTTTACTGAGGGAAAGCCGAATGACTATCTCAGCATGCGAAGGTTTTCCCTTGTCAATATGATGTTTTCTCTTTCTAGCTTTATTTATCGCGGAAGTGGTGTTTTGACTTTGCATCGTGTTCACTTGTGACAGTCATATTTGGACCGACACTGACAAGGCCCGAACAGGGATGCTTCCATTTGTATTTGATGATTCTTTTGGGTGAGTTATCATTCTGCTTCATGGGAATCTTTGATGCTCATCCAAATGACAAATGCTATTTTTAGAAAGCCAATAGATTTGTCCTTTTTGATGGGCATTTTAAAAAAGAAAAGAAAAGGAAATGAAGCCTCTGCCTTGTCGAAGGCTATGGTTATGATTATATTTTGTTAGTTTTATGCTTAACCAAGTATTCATGCCACTAGTTGTAGATAAAGATGTGCTTAACCAATTATGCTGATTGTCTCCCTTTCACCTCCGCAGAGGTAGACCTACACATTTTTGTCCTTGGTAGATTGTAGATAGGAGTTTTTTTACCAGGCTATTTTGTTGTGTACTTTTATCTTGCGATAGTAGATTAGCTGAAAGGAACTTAAGAATCGAGGTTGCAGCTCTACAATGCTTCTTTCCTAAGTTACTGATTTGGTACTAATTGGATATACCTTGTCAGACTTATTTTAATGCTCGTTTTTAGGCTTTGGGCTAGATTTTCATGCCTTTTTTCCATTTTATGTTCGATTATATCTTCATATATTATATTGTAAACTGTGTAGTCACGTGGACTATATTCAAGGATGGTGCCATTTACTATCACATTGGTTCCATTACGTTTTTTAACAAGCGAACTAAGGACATGTTTAAGCATTTAATATGTCTTGGTTCTCAGAATGAAGCTTAAAGTAATCTCTTATTTTCTTGGTTTGCAGGTTTGAGCAGTATGTTGATTATGCACTTGATGTTCCTATGTATTTTGTCTATCGCAAGAAGAAGTATTTTGATTGCAGTGGATCGTCATTCCGGGTTTTCATCCATCCTTCATGCACCTAAACTCTATTTGCTTAATATCTGTCCCTTTTAATAAAGATGTGAACAAAAGACTAAAAACACTAATTAAAGAATCGAGGATGAGCTTTGTGCATCTATATTTGATGTACCTCTTGACTAATTTTGCCACTTATGTCATAGGACTTTATGGAAGGGAAACTTCCTGCACTCCCTGGTGAATTTCCTACGCTCACGGATTGGGAGAACCATCTGACCACAATCTTTCCTGAGGTGTGGAGCAGTTTGATGTCAAATTGTTGTTAACTACGATGTTTCTGCGTGGTTGCATGACATTTTCTATGATTTCCCCTTATCATGCTTTGTGGTCTGTACAGGTCAGACTGAAGAGGTACTTGGAGATGCGGGGTGCTGATGGAGGGCCTTGGAGGAGACTATGTGCACTGCCAGCATTTTGGGTACTATTCCATCATTCCTGTTAATTAGTATCGATAAGTCTCGCCGAGGAGAAGACTTTCCATTCTATCACCTAGAATCATTGATGTTTCTTGTTTTTGTTTTGCATTTCTCACGAGTTTTCGTACAAGTCCCTTAAGAAAAACCAATTGTTATTTTTTAGCGGTTTTCTTATATAATGAAGTGGGCCAAAAGAAAAGGAGAAAAAAAGTATCAGAGAACTTTTTTATTTTTGGTTTTCTCAAAGAGATTCGCGACCATATTGGGCTTTATTTGTTTTTGGATTTTTGCTTTGTGTTGTTTTAGTTAGTTTAGTTTATGTTTTTCTTAAAGTGATATTATTTTGTGTGGTTCCCGTTTTAGGTTTTTTTCACACTTTTTTTAAAATAATGCCAAATAACCACCAAGTATGTGGCTCTCGAAGAATTTTCAATTAGAAAATGTGCTACTTTCGACCTTGTGTGTTGATGCCTAGAGAAACAATCTGACGACTTGTTGGTAAAATGCACAAGTCACAGAAGACCTTTAATGCTTTACTCGGAGGATTCTCATATCAACTATGGATAAACTTTTTGAGTAGTCTGTTGGGCCATCAAGATATTCAATTAATTATTGGTATCAATTACCGTGCAATATTTGACCTTTCCTGTCAAATTTCAGGTGGGTTTGTTATATGATGAGGTTTCACTCCAAAATGTTCTAGAACTGACAGCAGACTGGACAGAAGAAGAGAGATTGATGTTGAGAAATAAGGTACCCAATCAACTTGGGAAGGCCAGAAAGTTACAAGGATTATTATGTGAGAATTTAAACAGTGGTATTGGGAATGTAACCGAGCTCTTTACTCGAATCTCTTGGGAAGGGTGTGATACTAACAGGGTCATCTTACCATTACCTAGTCATGTAATAGGAATTTACGTGTTTTTCAATTCTCCAACTTCTCATTCCATTACTGTCTTGTGTTATTGAGTTGCCATGATTTCAAGTGGACATGTTTTCTAGTCATCTTGTTTAATGATTTCAAGTTTGATTGCAAACCTTAAGAAGAGAATAGAAGATCACTTTTTTGGTGGTTGTTGATTAGAAGGTGATAGAAGTTCTGAAATTGTTAAAAGCATAGAATCATAAACCAAAATTTTTTCCGAGTTTCACCTTTTCCCCTCATGTATCGAGTTTGGATATTTTTCTTGTAAAAGTTTTGTATCAGGGTAAGGGTACTTTGAGTTTTTTCATTTTAATCCTCTGGAAGCTGGCATCTATGTTTCATATCTTATTCCATTTTTTAGTTGTTTAACAAGTAGTGAGACTCTGGGGGTGTAATTCATGATGTTTTCATCTACTGCATGGAGTGCAGAGGCCTATGCTCTGGGCAAAACATCTTCTATCATGCGTATGTGAAGCTTCTAGTGTGGATAGTGTGTTATCATTTATGGTCTGATTCACTTATCCGATCTCGTTAGTAGCTCATGTTTAATTTTGAGGGATGCAGCTAGCTCTTTGATTGCTTCCAATACGTTGACAATCAAGAACAATCACTTTCGTTCCGTAATCAGTCTCATCTGCTGGAGTTGAACTTGCATATTACACACGTCTGCTTCTATGAGGCTGAGAACGTGAAACTGTTGGTGGCTCCTAGTGTCTGTAGTTCTGGTTTATTCTTTTGGAAGGTATGCTACTACAGTTCTACTAAATTGAGAATACCTTTCTCTAGGTACCAAAAACTGGTCTCAATACTCCGTTTCGAGATGGATTCTTGAAACATGTGGCTGAAGATGTCCTGAAGTTGGCAAAGGTAGTTATCAGTTATGACTTCTGTAATGTAGTTTCTTTAATGTCTTCTTTTTCCCTCTTTTCTAAAATGGATCTTTAATGTTTTTTGTTTTTTTTGCATATATGGCAGGATGGCTTGGAAAGAAGAGGTTATAAAGAGGTGGGATTCTTAAATGCAGTGGACGAAGTCGTTAGAACAGGTATGTCAACCTGTTCTTTGCTGAACTTTGTTCTATGAGCAAACTCAAGCTCTGCCCTCTAGTCTTCATCCAAATATTTACATGTTTCTTCATAGTATTACAAATAAAAGACCAAAATTCAATGCATAAAACTATGGTGTTGTGATGGATCTCCGATAACAGGTGTAACTCCTGCTGAGAAGCTTTTGGAGTTGTATCATGGGAAATGGGGACAAAGTGTGGATCCTGTGTTCGAGGAGCTGCTGTACTAGCAACCTATTCCGTGTGCACGGTGTAGTTGTTCTAGTTTCCATGTAAGTGTTCTCCATCCTACTCTTTGCCGTCAGTCTTCATGTTTACCGTCTGAACTAGTAGTCTGAAGTCTGGCCTTGCTAAATCCTTTTTCTCTAGTCAGCTGTGTATCTAACAACGCATTACCAGTAACGTTCGGCAGTTAGCAGGGTTTGCAAACTGGATGCTACCTGCGGTGTAAACTATATTATCTTCTCCTTGTGAACGGCAGTTTGAAACTTTGTTCTCAGGCTAGGAACATAAGGATAGTGAGGATTCCATGTTACATAAAAATTCAACTCTTGAGTGGAATGAGGTGAAGATTAACCAAGGGAAAAACATAGTTGGAATCGGGCATGGCCTGAAGTGATTAAGTGGTAATGATTCGGCGATGAATGGGCTTCAAACTGGGAAAACCCATTAATTATCCGTGACTGAATTGGCCGTATGACGACCAAATAAATGACCAATGCTTAATCTACATGAAGATCTCTGATCAGGTTGTAAGTCCAGTAGTAACAGTCGAGTGGTCACCACTGACATTTACTCCATATAAACTTCTTAAGATGATCACAGTAATAAAGCTCATGTTTGAGAGCATCTGGCAGGCCGATTTTCTGCTTCACTGAAGATTGATCTGCATTGCGTTCTCTCTTTCCCGCATTTCAGGGATCTTAAGTTTTCTTTTTCTTTTTCCCATTTTGCTCTTTCCTTCTCAGTTCACTGGAAATAATGAATGTTTTGCTGCTATAGGGTCATTGGATTAGAGAGACAACAAACTATCTGCTCGCGGTTGGAGAGGGAACCACCTTGTGGGATACTTCTCTGATGACTAATGAGGATGATCATGATGCTCATGAGCTCCGATTGTCAACTATTTCTTCGTTTTCCTTCCTGAAACTTGCCTTGTCTCAACTCGGCTTGTTGTTTTACTTTGCAAATATTCCTGTACATTCGTTATTGCTTTCGCTCTTAGCATGGAATAATCGTGTGTTTTATATGGAATCTTGACATATGAAAGCTCATTTCGTATTTAGACATCATGGTAGGTGATGTGGTTCTGTGAAATTTGTGTAAATATCACCATTTGTTTGTACTTGGGCCACGTTTATTTTCAAATTGCATGGCGGTAATGATACAATGAGTATGTCATTCCTATTATTGTTTGGTATAGTTTCCTTGAACTAACTTTCTCCTGGGAAATTCTTAAATCATATTATTTGGTTTGAACTTTCATTTAACATGTAAAGTAGCATCACGATTATATTAAGGTTCTCTGTTGGTCGATGGCACGAGAGTAAATCAAGTTCTTAATCTAATCCAGTAGTGCCTAGAATAAATGGAGTTCTTAATCTATCACATGAGATTATTTTCCTTGTTATGACACCCTTGACAATTCAATATCGATGGGGCTGTTTCAATGGAGATAATGAAATGCACCATTACGCCAGACAGATGAATCCTCTGGTACGAAGTTCAACTTCTAAGATCCCTACAAATTTCTGTGTCTTCTTTCCCGTTCATAAGTGTCGAATAGAACTAAATTACAAATTATAGAACTAAATTATAGAATTGGCTTTACTTATTTTAACACAAAAGTTGAACTTGTTCTCCGTGAGCCACTGCAACCATGAGTGCCCGTCTAACAGCCTTTTGGGATTATCATAGATCATCAGTAAAATAAGTCTCATCGACTAGAAAATTAGCAATTCGGGATTGAAAAATATGTATATCAGAAGTTAAAAATCGAATCAAATCATTCTGTAACTTGAGAGATCGAACGGTCTAGAACTGGCCTACAAGCTTTTCACGACTGATGGAAACTGGTGCTGTTCTAGAAACCTGTCGGTGAAATGTTCTCAATAAACTGCAATGTGCAAAACGATATATACCCAAAGGCCAAAGCGACCAGTTCGAGCTAGTGAGCGAGGCAATGAGACAGACTCTTTTTCATAGTATCTCCATAGAGACAGTTTAATTCGATCCATTCTAAGAAACAGAATCCAAATCAGCTTCTGATTACAGAAACTGAAGTTGAATTTGTCCTCTGCTTCTAATACCAATTTGCCGATGGACTGATATTCATCCATCAGGGACCCTGCAATGCTGCAAACAAAATAAACGATGCCAAATATGAAATCAATCTTCTATACCTCATCTTTACTCACTTTATCCAATCATCCTACACATTTTGACCCGAAGAATTGCCTTTGAATGGAGAAAATGCATAGATCCTACTTCAATTTTTCTGTTTTTGACCACAAGAACTTGGTTCATTTAGTTATCCACAGTACTCCAGGATCGTACTTGGACTACAAAAGGGCACGATGGCGCGAAACAAGTAGCCAGTTAATATAATAATGTTCTCCTGCAAAGTTTTTCCTCAATCTATCATTTAGGTTTTGACAAGAGAAGATGTTAACAAATTCAGCGATCAAGAACGGTTCAAAGTTCTACAAATATGGCAAGTTGATCATTCTCATCAATTTGAAACATAGAGCATTGATAGGTTAAAACTTCACTACGAAGAAAGATACTATTGTCAAGACCGGGACAACCTATGGATTACGATTTGGAACTCAGACGCTACTTCGACACAAAGGGAGTTTGTAGATCATTCAATTTGGTGTGCAGGCGAGGTCATTTTCATTGTCAAAGTTAAGCAAGCGAATCCAGATCTGACCTGATTATATGTTCATGGCCAGTTCGTGATTCAGCAACTTGTATGTTCCTTAAGTAATACTTGGAAGTTGCCTTGAATGATGCAGGAATCGGTTTCGCTTCCGCAACCACACATAACCATAGATGCCTACATTAACAATAAAAGCATGAACATCTATAACAAAGTCCGAAAGAGAAATGTTAGCAACAATCTTTTTCTTTTCTTTTTTGTTTGACAAAACAATTTCAACGACAGCTTCATACTTAACCAATGTCGGCGTTTATGATGATTCTTTCGCCAAACTTCTGTCAATTATTGGTGAAGGTGAATCATATGACGATGACAAAATGTCTGTCGATTGCTAATGGTCACAACACTAGCCTTTCGCATGGATCCCACTGATAACGCACCCAATAAGTGGAGCAAAACGCAGGTTTGAAATTAGAGATGGAAGACATAAACTTCGCAAGTCTAGCAAGTATGTCTATGAAATCAACATATCCAAATATAAGAACAGCTAACCAGCCGCAGAAGCAACAGTATACAGGAGACAGTCAAACTAGCATAAATGATAAATAATGAGCGGTTACTTCATTAATCAGCGAGGATTAGCACACTGACGTGCTCCATGTTGAATCGTAGGATATGCATATGCATATATATATGTAAACATATGGGGAACTAGATATAGGTTCATAGCCTATCCATGCTTTATTATTAAGCTTTCTGATGGAAATGGTACAACAGATTCAAATATTGTGTCACCATGCTCAAAACATGATGAGATTGATAACTATAAACAAGGTTTCAAGTGTTGCGTGTTCTGTGTTAAGGATGAAACAGGGAATGAAACGAATAAGAGAAAAGGACAATGTCCGAGCGTGTTTGAAAACAAAAACCAACTTGTCGGAACTTAGGAGCCACCCTATTATGTGCTATGTAACCAATACGATACGTGAAAACTCAATTACAATAACACAAACTCTTATGAAGTTGGCCACATCTTATATGGTAAAAAGACACTGATCATCTTCACTACCTGATGCCCTGGCTCCTGACATACAAGGATCATTCATTTTTTACTTCTCTGTAATATTCGTGCATACAAGGAGTAAATATTCCATAAATATCTATACCGTGCAAGAAAGCTAGAAACCCCTACAAGTGAAAATAACAAGCAGATGGTGGAGTATTCCAATCCAAAGGGAGGGAAAAATCGAGGACAAGTAGAAGGAAGAGAACATGGAAAGGGGATTTAATGTGTTGTCTGCCTACATGTAAACGTAGCCTTGCGAACATGAAGAAAAAATATCCGAAAACCCAAAACCACACATCATTGTAAAATTAATAACAAATCAAACATTTATACAGTTACATGAGATCAACTCTACGGAAACGATGGTGTCATTCTCTTCTATCTTGTATAATATCACCTATGACATCGTGATACATCGTATCATACTTGAAAGTTTATTTCAAACTCCTCAAAAGTATATCTCTCCCTCTCTTGATTTACACCATGCCCATTGCTTCAAATCTCCTCGCTAGTGCTTTAGCAGGACTATGTTAACCCACACCAGTGTAACCGACTCCCTCAACTTATCCTTTATCATCATCACCCCAACCTTTGTCCGTATAACTTCATTGTGGTTACTGTCCCTTACTATATGCTCACACATCCAATCAAAAGGCAAATGCAACGACATATATTTTCTTGTCAAGTGGATGGTGTGGGGATGACCAGCTATATGTAGTCGTATCTCTGTGTAATACATCAGACACTTATCCTTTACTACATGCAGTGATCCACTCAGTCGAAGCCCTGGCCACATTGTTTGAGGGAAAAGCTTGTTTACCAAAGCGTCAACCTAAACCGATGCTCTAAGGTCACATAACTCAACTATCATGGCATGAACGTAGCCACTAAACAGGATGCAACTGCCGCATGGGCAGCTCTGGAATCCAATCATGGTTCTCCTGTGGGAATGACACAACCAAATTTTGAATTGGCAAGGAAATGATTTTTTGAAAATAGGACAACTGATATCAACAATTTTTTAACCATGTTTCCCTAAGCAAGATGATAATGACACAACACTTCATGTCGAGGATGAAAACGGCAAAACGAGGAAGACAACAAGGGCGAGATGATATCAAGGAATTGATGCTCCAAAAGCATCAAGGTCTACACTTCAAAAGACATGAAAAACAGGAGATCATACTAGCATAGCAGTTGAGATTTAACCATCCTATGCTATAGGCTTTGGTGTTAATAATAACAAGAACATGTGCTACCTAAAAGCACACACACCATTCTTCGTGTTGTCCCCCCAACCGAACACAATTTTTTAGCACGTTACTCCTTGGCGTGGGCCTAAAAGGTAGATGATGAAACATTTGTAAGTATATACTGAATCTTAACGATAACAACAAAACGGTGTTTGAAAAACCTACATACCACTTAGGAGTTAGGATAGACAAATAACGTCGCAAACGCAAACTCAACACGTTATCGGTTTAGGATTTCAAGTTAAACATAGCAACGGCATGTGCCAACTAAACGCAAACTCACACCTCTCTTAGAGTTGTCCCCTGACAGGACGCAACAGTATTTCAGCACGTTATCGGATCGACGCGGTCCTAAAAAGTACGCGTTCTCATTGACAGTTATCTTTCATTCCAGCACTTCCAGTTAGTTTAAGATAGCTATCAGTAATATTCTACAAAGAGGAAAAGGTCCCCCTCCCTTTCTCCTCGCCCCATCTTCGTCAATCCCTGGACCCTTTTTTCATGTCATTCCCGCCGTGATCAGTCACTACTAAGCTTATAGCTTCTATGGATCACGACTTCCTAGCATTCGTTTTTCGGCAGCCCCTCGACGTTGATTTTTAACCATACACTACGCTTTTTCGTTTCAGCGTAAGAAAACATACGAGATGGATAGCATGAAAGTCAAGAAAATCAGTGTGGAGGGCTCAAACGCGAAACGGATCATGTATATATCTATCCACTTACCTGGATACAATTGTACAACTGATCTGGTTTACTTCCCGTGTGAATGTTGCTTTATCCAGCATCCTACCAGCCGTCCACCAAGATGCAAAATAATCTGTAAAACATACCATGACCCGAGAATGCTGAGAAACCACCCTACGTAAAGTGTGTAGATGATTGCTAAAAGGGCGGTAGTACCACTTTTACGTTCCACGATCTATCATAAAATGACACATGAGAAAAGCTGAACGAAATTACAGCATTCATGCGAATAACCCGTACCATATTTAAGACGGAAATACCTGAATCGTGTGTTACTGTTTACAACCGACCCCACCCTGTGGGAGAAATACATTTTTGTTGACTGTTATTTTAATAACATGCTAGTCCAACTGATCAAAATCTCAAGTGGGTATGAGGGTGGGCAAGGTTTCCATACTTCATTATTGGTCACACTTAATCATCCACCTAGATTTGAGTTGACCAACAACCTAAAAAATATATTACATTAGTCACGACTACTTGCATATATAATTCAGGAGCATTCTCTGAACTACTTACAATATGCGCTTGCTATATTGAGAGAACAATGTCTCTATCACGCATGTGATGGGAGATGAAAATGCAAATCTTAACTCTTCCATTAGATCTTCATGAGATAAAAGAAATGCAAGAGGTATACTTCAAACATATCTGTAATAAAGGGAACACCTATAAGATAAAAATGCATGAATATCTCTTACTTGGAGCCTACTAAAAGGCAAGCTTGGTTCGATTAGGTTTTTGACATCATATCTATATCTTAATCGAAACTATACGACTCTCAAAACCAGATAGCTTTAAAAGCAATTAACTTAGTAGCAGTAAAACGGAAAAAACAGCTAGGTTTAAAATTTTCCCACTCCAGTTGATCCATTTCCTTGTAAAATGCGTATACATATCCTTTTTTGAACCTCTCGGAAGGTAAACAGAAGTTTTTAACATTTGATCATGGTTTATCTATATAACAGAAAATAGGTGTAAGTAGCCAAGTTTTCGTGATCTAGCAGGCTACTTGAATAATTGAAGCGTTGAACGCATGCTTAACAGTGCGAAACAGCATTGTTTTCAAACACAAATTATAGGTGCACCAATTTCCTCGTGGGTCAGATCAAAACATCATTTCCATTTTTTCCGCCCATAATGCCATATCCGTGTGCTTATTTGTCTCCCTATCTACAACCATTCCTTTTGTTCTAATTTATACCACACCAAAATAATCAAAGAAACAGAAAATCTTTTACTATTATAAAAAAAATTAGTTTAATGATAAATAATTTTTTTTAACTATGTGATTAAGGATTGACCTTTACTGAGGGTATCAAGAAAGACAGGGGAAAAAACAACGATATCACCAAGTGTGGGGATTATGAGGACCTCTTGATTTGTTTTTCTTAAAACAGAACTTAAACTAGACCCAATGACGAAATTCCAGACTTGGGATAGTCAACTTCCAGAGTCCACAAGGACTTATAAGCCCTCCATTCCGTTACTCATACCTATGACCAAGATATGTCGTTCGTTCCTATATAATTAGAATAAAAAAGAAAGAAAGAAAAAAGAAAATTTACAAGGATTATGGTCCCCCGTCCAGAAACTCGTCTCCAGTCAATATCAGCTGTTTGAGGTGTGAGACAATTCATTCTCTTTGTCTATATAAGCGATACATACCAAGCGACAACCTTTCAGCAAAAAACAATTATAGAAACTTCAAAGGAAAGTGCAGTTGCAAACTTTGAAGCACAAACCATATTGGTCAACTAGGATCCTACACATCATTCCCTCCTCTTACCAGTATATAGCTTAATAGCAAGAAAATCTCACCTCTGTACTTGAGAGCGAAAAACAAAACAAAACAAAACAAAACAAAACCAAGCACCATATCCAAATCCCAAAATCATGTGCAATTTCTACCAAAGTGAGAAAACAAAGAGTAGTAGTATTACTACTTCTGTAGTAGGAGAATCAGCAGACAAGCTGACTCCTCTGATCCCCAAAACCCCAACAGCAACAAAACAGCAGCCGAAACAAGTAGAATCATACGCTGATAATGAGGAGAAATCTCAAACTCACCTTTCTCTTGTTATCTGGGAAGCAAGATCCATTGCCAAGATAGCACTCCCAATGGTGCTGACCGGATTGCTCTTATACTGCCGCTCCATGATCTCGATGCTCTTCCTCGGCCGACTAGGCGACCTGGCCTTAGCCGGCGGCTCCCTAGCAATTGGATTCGCGAACATAACCGGCTACTCGATCCTCTCGGGCCTAGCCATGGGGATGGAGCCGCTCTGCGGTCAAGCATGTGGTGCCAAGAGATACAAGCTCCTAGGCCTCACACTGCAGAGAACAGTCCTCCTGCTTCTCCTATCCTCAATACCCATCTCATTCCTCTGGCTCAACATGAAGAAAATCTTAACCCTTTGCGACCAAGACGACGACATAGCGACCGAAGCGCAATCCTACATTCTGTTCTCCCTCCCGGACCTCATCGCTCAATCCTTCCTGCACCCGATCCGAATCTACCTGAGAACCCAATCCATAACCCTTCCATTAACCTTCTGCGCGGCAGCGTCCATCCTCCTCCACGTCCCCATCAACTACCTCCTTGTCATCAAACTCGACCTGGGAATCAAAGGCGTAGCCCTGAGCGGCGTCCTGACAAACATCAACCTAGTCGCGGCCCTGATAACCTACGTCGTCCTGTCCCGGGTCCACGTCGCCACGTGGCCGCCATTGTCCTCCGACTGTCTCAAAGGTTGGAGGACGCTGATCGACCTGGCCCTGCCCAGCTGCATTTCCGTGTGTCTGGAGTGGTGGTGGTACGAGATCATGATACTCCTGTGCGGCATGCTCGTCAACCCTCGCGCCACGGTGGCGTCCATGGGGATCCTAATCCAGACCACCTCCCTCATCTACATCTTCCCCTCATCCCTCTCCTTCTCCGTCTCCACCCGCGTCAGTAACCACCTCGGCGCCGCCCGTCCCCACTCCGCCCGCCTAGCCTCCCTCCTCGGTCTCTCCATCAGCTTCCTCCTCGGCCTAACCGCCCTTTCCTTCACGATCTCCGTCCGCCGCAACTGGGCCGGACTCTTTACCTCCGACCCCGACATAATGGCCCTTACAGCGACCGTTTTGCCAATTATCGGACTCTGTGAATTAGGAAACTGTCCTCAGACGACGTTGTGCGGGGTGGTGAGGGGGACGGCGAGGCCGAGGCTGGGAGCCAATGTGAATCTGGGCTGTTTTTATTTTGTTGGGATGCCTGTGGCGGTTTGGCTTGGGTTCTTTGGTGGGTTTGATTTTGAAGGGCTGTGGCTTGGGCTGATGGCGGCGCAGGCGGCGGCGGTTGTGAGCATGGTTGTTGTGCTCGGGAGGACCGATTGGGAAGGGGAGGCGAGGCGGGCAAAGCTTTTGACGGACGGATGCGATGATGGTGGGGATTGTGGGGTGGTGGATGATGGGACGGTGAAGAGTGATTTGTTGGTGTGATTTACTTCTCATGTTTTTGGGTAAAGTTAGGTAGTAGGTGAATTTGTTATTTTTAGATGATGATGATTTAGGACATTTTTTGACATGAAAGAAAAATGGTTTATAACATGAATGAAAACTTTTCAGTGATTTAAGTATTTTAGTATCGAGTTTGATTCGAAAATCGAAAAGAAAGTCTGTTCCGTATGATTAGCCTATCTTGCGGTAGTAATTCAAGCCATCTCCTACGTTACTGACTAATGGTGGACAATCATATTTATTTAAGGGCGTTTTTATATATTCAAAAAAATCACGCTCAAGATCTTGTTGGTTAATCAGTATTGTTGTGGAGTATCTTTGACAAAAGAGCATTACTAATCATACATACAAACAGTGGACTTATAAATCATGGAAAGATAAGGAAGATCAGCTATCGGTGATAACCTAAACACGAAGATCGTGTATAGTGTAGTGATCACAAAGATCGTGTTCCCATCTCCCCGAAGACTTGTAACTATATTTTATGAATTCTTTTTTCTTTTTTGTCAAAAAACAATTTACATAATAATATTTAACTAAAAAATACCCAATATGTTGTAGAAACCAATTACAGCCCCTAATTGCCTATTTCTTGCCGTCCAATCATTTTCTTTTCCTTGTGAAAATATGATTGAGTCTAATGGGTTTTTTTTTGTTGATTGGGTGTGTATATGTGAGCCTACATTCATAATTCATGCGTGACACATGTATTTTCATTATACTCTTTTCATGTTTAGCAAGTAACAACAGTTGCTTTTACGACTCCTCCTACGCACATTGGCCAATTTTTGAAATTAAGAAGCCCATTCAGATATTGTAATTTACTTGTTGACCCGTTCATCGCGTGCAAATTATTGGTCCCACACAAAGAAATTTGAACTGAATATAAGATAAGATAACAATATGGACTCGGTATACAACTACTGATACTTTTGAATTTCCAGCCTTGAAGCTACTTATAACATCAAGAGATATTCAAAATAGGCTGGACCATGCGCTTTTATCTTGCTTTTTCTTAGTGCATATGTCAAAGGTCTAAGTCAAGGAATTAACGACGCGTTGAAGACGCTGGTATGATCTGTATGTCGTAGAGTAGAAGTTAGTGTATGTTATTGCGTTCACTAGCCAAGCTTGCTGATGGGCTATGTCCCGAAAATCGAACTGGACGACCGAAATACCGAAAAAAAAAACCCATCATATCGGATTCGTACCAAAGCACTTTGGTCGGGAGGAGACATTAGAATTAGTTGTATAAAAAAATCAGTCCGGTACGGGATAAATGCTTACCTTTCCGACATGTACCGTACTGAAACGGTATTCCATGGTTTTTGGGTTACAATTGCTGATTTGCTGAGATGCAGATTTTTGGGCTGCTCTTGGTGTTTTGTTGGTTTGCAGATAGCTGGTTTGCTGCTATGCTGATGCGCTGGTTTACTGGTTTGCTACTTTTTGCTGTTTTGCTGCTTGCCTACTGCTTTGTTGGCTTGCTGCTGCTTTGTGCTACATTGCTGCTTGGCTGCTTTGTTGTTGTTTTGTTACTGCTTTGTTGCTGTTTTGCTGAGCAATTTTGGGCTAGCATTTTTCATTTCATTCTATTATATATGTATCAAAATTCCTGAAAATTCCGTACCGATGGAGCAAGAAACCGATACGGGAAAATTGATAAGGAGGAGACAAAATATTTTAGGAACCGGATAAGTCGGGATGGAACGGAAAATGATCTAGAACCGGACCGTCCTGTCCCATGCTCACCCCTATGATAGGCTATACGCGGAAGTGGCCTTGATTGCGTGAATCACCTGAGAAAAAATGGAAGACAAAGTCGTGTGGTTCATACCACCGTATAAACATGCCGCTTGCTAAAATGATATCTACGTCGCAGTGTTCACCTTAAATTGATTGATGCTGTGGTCCAGCGTATAAACATGTCAGTATAAGATACAAGGCCGCAAACAATTTGGCTTGATGATGTAATCACTGACACCATCCTGGCTGCTCAAGAGATCATTGCTGCCATGCATCTCGCAGCCGATGTGTGCCAGATTATTGGCATATGCCACATATCAACAGTAGCATGGATTGCAAATTGCCAAATTGGTTCGACCGTGCAGATTAAGTCTCACGTGGCTAGAAATAGTTTTTTTTTTTTTTTATGGAAGAAGTGACTCCATAAAAATTCGATTCAATAACAAAATACTGAGATCAATGTTAATATTTAAAGATAGGGTTGGACAATATGCTCATTTCTATTTGCGTACTATCGTAAGCATCCAAATGTTCGGCCTTTTACGACAGAAAGGTTTGGCCACCAGAAGTCAGTTTCGATAAAAGCTCGGATAGATACGTACATGACAAGTATTGCCTACTCGAATTCAGCTGGAGTTTTATGTATACGAAATAGACACTCGTGAGCTTTAAGCAAGTAGGCTTTGCAGGTAGCCATCGACGCAATGAGTAGACTTATGCCTGTAGACATCAACAACTAATGTCGTGAATGATTCAAGATTCATGAATGCGAAGAAATTTAACTCCATTTTGTCACCAATAATTTGCGTAATTCGTGGCTTAAGTTTATTAATTGGTGTGGCTTGACTTTTATATGTTGCAGGATACTTTTGGAGTTGTTAGGGGGATTCACATGCATGAAGAGCTAGGGGTGCATATGTGGTCACTCTGTTTTGAGATAACAAGCAACAGCTACATTTAACCGAAAACATCATTTTCATTTCATGTGAAGGACAGCTACATGTTTCAGCACCCTTTTACTGGTGAAAATCCGAGGTCGTTTTGTTGTTGTAAGGTCTAAAGATCAAATTTCCTTTCTTTTGGAAACTAAGTTCAGTTTTCATTAGTCTCATTTAGTTCCAATGAGGTAAACATATGGGATGCGATGAACTAAGCAGTTGCGTCTATAGCACAGCGATATATTGGCCTCACATCGCGAAGGAATGTAAAATGCAATTGCGCGAAGCTGTTCTGTGTGCCAAATAGCTTTTCGAATGACGGAGCTGAGATTCTGGGATGGTGATCTTTCACTATGATGTTTTGTCTGGCGACGAATCTAAAAAATTTGTTAAATATGGCGTCTCTGTTTAAAGACCGGTTCACTTGGAAAACTAATCCTGATGGCAACTGTAGACCATGCTCGTTTGAATTGAACTAAGCGGGGAACGGGTCATTGACGTGATTAAAGGGGTTTTGGAGGGGACTTGTTCCTCCAAAGGTCGAGATTCATTGTTGGCTTGTCTTATTGGGACGGGTGTAATCCAAGATGGTTCCGATGACTGTTCTTTCTGTGGAGTTGATAAAGAAGACGTTCAGCACCTTTTCCTCCTACGTGAACGAACCTGGTCTGTGTGGTGCAATTGTTTCATCTGGTGGGGAATCGAGATGGTTGTACCTGCATCGATCTATTAGAGATCTCTTTGAACAGTGGACTGTTATTCCGATAACTAGAAAACGAGAAAAAAAGATATGGGTGTCTCTTTTCTTCGCCGTTGTTTGGTCGATTTGGGTCGAATGGAACAACATTATCTTTCGGGGGGAAAAAAAAAACGATTGGCTGGGAGGAATTCCATCTCTTGATTTTGATGCGACTCTGGCATTGGGTAAAGGCTTGGCGGGAAGACCTTCCTGTTGATGTTAACTCGTTTATCTGTAACGGTGACTTTGGTGCGAACAACCTCTCAAAGACAACAGTAATAATGCAGTAAGCTCCTAATCTCCAGTTTCTTGGCTTCCTGGATTCTTGGTGGACTCGTTTGGCTTGATTGCATTATCATCCATGTTGTTCATTACTGGTGATCTTGCTTTGAATTGTTGACATTCTATTGTAGTTACTCTTGTTGGGTGATGCTGCTATGCGGCTTTCAGGTTGTTTGCGGCCTCTTTTCGGTTCCCCAGCTTTGTCATACTTGAGTAAACATTTTGTGCTTGGACTTCCCCAAACTTGCACGCAGGCCTACTCTGACTACGTGATAGTAGAGGTTGTGAGTTGTTTGTTTGGAAACTTAACTCGGCGCATATGTACTAATTTGCCCAAAACAGTGAGATCTGAGTATCTGACCCTCTCACAAGCAGAACTCACGTATAATAGTGTAGTCCATAACTTCATTGGCATGTCTCCTTTTGCAGTTGTGTATCGTCGGCTTTCAAAAATGGTACAAGATCTAGCAAGCTTACATTGCTACCTTATTGTTAGCGGAACAAGAAGGTATCTAATTTATTATTATTTTATTCTCAATTTAATTCACAAACAAATAATCCACATTTTTTTTCTCAAAACTCAAGAACTAACACAAAATTAAATTAGATATTCTATCTCCTCTTGCTTTCCTTTAATTTGCTCTTATTTATTTCATATCCCATCCAATTAAAACTTACAAAAGGAGCCTAAAGAAAGCACAAGCAAAACATAGGAAAACCCACATAAACGATAGAACCCTAACACTAACAACGCACAAGGTTTACAAGCTCACAGTTATCGGCCTGCCTGCCTGACAGTGAAATGTCTGGCAACAACCTATGCTGCCGGAATTTGCCCATGGCGGATGTGCGATGTTCCGATGTCCGACTTTCTCAACGAATCCATATTTCTGAAACACTTGATTGGGTATGCATATATGTTGGAGGGTGGTTTACGGGGCGCCGATGTTCTGACTCCGCAAAGGGATGGCCAGTTTATATTGGCTCCCATCACTCGCTTGCATGTTTCCCTGACGCTAGTGTTTTGGATGGAGGAATTTCCAGCCACCGGGAAGCAACGAAGTCTATCCTTTCAATGGGGATCGGTCCCTGTTTGGCGTCGTTGCGACTTGTTCCCACGATGGGAAGATAGTTATCTAACTGTGATTCCTCATCCAGACTCCAGAGTGAGTGTGATGCTTTAATGTGAGGATTTTCCGATCAAAGAGGCATTTGGGACGACAACGAGGGAGGGGCCTAGCCCTTTGTTGGGATGGTTTTAGAATGCATGAAGATGTTTTGTTCTTGCAGTCTTACTGCAATTCATCATCGTCTATGTATTTTTGCACCTTTTTATCTGTTTGCATCGTGCCTGTTATTTCAGGAAATGGCTTGGTATTTGCCTTTGACGTGACCATTACAATGCCATTAAATTGAATTGCTGAATTGTTCACATGTTGATGTTTTAGGAGGGTAATGATTCAGAAAACACAAGACTAATTTCAAGCACCAAACATTATAAGGGCTTTTTCCTTGTTTTCGTACCCAGTTAGCCGCTTTTTCTATGTTATGGACAGGAGATTTGAAAGAGATTGTTTCTTTATTTAAGCTTAAGTTTCTGCAATGATGTTGATTAATTAATTTCGGATGATTTTGCTACAGGAAGTTTTCCTTGTTTTGAACTGCATAAAAGGTTTCAAATTTTCAATCATATTGCCTTCGGCACTGAATTCTTGTTTTTTCCATCTAACGATCTTGAAATAAAATCTGTCTATTGGTTGTGGTGAACGTAAAACCAGTCAAGGATGTATCATGCTCCTATTCGTGGATAGGCTTCAACTGAAGCATTTGATTCTAGAATCGAGAGTCTTATGTTACAGCGAGAGAGCCTACTGCACTATATGAAGCGATAACAACGGTCATGTTTATTTGGTTGCTGGTGCTGGATGCTTAGGCATCTTTACTCTCAGTAGCACTTGTGCGTATAGCTTCACTTGTGTTGGATAATATTCTCCATCTAAGACTGGAAGAAACTTGTGCTATTTGTATTATGACTTTGAGCTTGAAACTCTGCACGAGCGTAGAAGTAAGGGATAGTTGTAATTAATTGCATTATGCGTTCTTGCTTTGATCATGTTCACTCTGATTCTTTCAGGGTTGTTCATCTCGGATTCATCTGAAGTGAAAGGAACTCGATGAAACTCACTGACGGTCTGTTCCCTCATTTTGCTCATTTTCAGGCCCTCTGGACTTACAATTTCTCTCCGGAGTTGTCCAGCAGAATAATATCATTATATGGTCTGTTGTTTATCTACTCAATCTCCTAGATTAGAACATCTGTGAGTTTCATTGGCTTGTTTTTACTTGTTATCTGCTTATTACTTTGTGATGTTTGTGCAGTACAAGTTTGTAAAAAGTATGACTGACCTACATATTGAAGTATTGCATATTATCGAGGAATGATTTTGTCCTACCGAAAGTGGGATAAAGACCAAGTACGTTGTCATTGTTAAATGAGCAACCCAGCTAGCACCCATTTGCACTTATAGGACTCTTTCTTGTTGGAACCATGCAAGATGCAAGAGATTCAGTTCCAAGATTGATGGGTTTACAGGTTACATCACTATTCATTAGCCTAATCATCTTACCGTTAAACTTTGAGCATAATGGATTCGTCCGATTCTTCGTTTCAGCGAATGGGTTGGTTCTGAGATTAAGAGTTTTGAGATTCCTCATTAGCCGACTCATTAGCCTAATCATTTTTGCATATGATCTCTTTAGTCTGATTGACCATGCTTTCTACTTGGTTCTTCTGAAGTTGCTCCATTTCGTACTTGGAAAATGTTACACTCAAACCTGATTATCAAATCCGACAATTTTATCATCCGTGACTGAATTTTCAGTTACCATTGTGTCCTTCCACTTTTATTCACACTTTTTCCCTTAATATCTAATTTACAAAAATTGATCGAGGCTACCGTCAATGCAGTGATCAATACTGAAGAGATAACACATAAGAATGATTGTCATGATCATAGAGGTTTCTAGAGACTGGGCGAAAAAAAATACAGGAACCACAAAAAAATGAGAGAAATTTTGTGGAGAACCTGAAAGCTTGATCATAATCCACAACAGATGATATAATCTTCTGGGGCCCCTTGATCGTGTGGCATTCATGTAATCCTGATTGTGTGGCTACTGGGTGAATAGAACCCAATCCACAAGATTTATGATCTCACTCTCCTCTTATAAGTAGAGCCTCATTTCAAAGCTCTTCTTGCATCAAGTGGCTATTGCTTGGATCTCTATCTCTTTGATAACTTAATAGGAAGCTGATCAGTTGAAGCTGATGGCGGCCGCGGTCTCCACTGTAGGTGCTGTTAACAGAGTTCCGGTATAACTCTCAGTTAATTACTGTCTTTTGCCTCTTGTATTTCTACTAGCTAGTAACTTGTTTGGCATATCTATGGCAGTTATGTGTTAGTATTTGACACTCTTCAACTCATTTTCTGGTTTAGATTACTGTGGTACTTTGTATAATGCATTTCTATTTTTGCTTGCTGTTTGCTTTTCAATCTGCTTGATCTTAGTAATGATCTTGGGAAATGGTTTCTCTGTTATTTATAATTAGGGTATCACTATGTACTTCTATTAAAAATTTAAATTTATGATAATAGGTTCATTTGTATAATTGTATCTTAACATTCCTGCTCACTAAAAAACGTGACCCCATACAAATATCACATAAAAGCCGCAATAATTTGGAGTTACAGTATTCGAATTCATAATCTCACTGTTCTGATATCATGTCAAGCAATCAATTTTTATCAAAAATTTGAATCTGTCTAATGAATCTATTATATTATTTATATCTTAACAAGAATATATCATGAAAATAGAAAAGAATTTTAAAAAGGACAGTTTATTAGGCATCATCTGATCAATGTCTTTCTATTGCTTAGCACGTCTTCCCTGGAAATGGAATATTCTACAATTCTAAGTGGTTGAACTTGAACCATGTATATCCCATTTTGATTTTAGCAACTGGCCGTCTGAGCAAATGTAGCATATTTAACTCATAGAGCGACCGCTAGGCCTTGTTTGGCTAAACTAAAATTTAGCTTCTGGTTTTTACAAGTCGAGAGGAGTATTTTATAAATCCTGAAAGATGTTATTTCTGTGAGAACAACTGATTTATTGAAAAAACAGATGCGAATTGTTTTTGATTGCTGACTTATTTTAAGTCAATTTTGCTACTGTGTATAGTTTTTCCAAACAGAGCCTGAGTTGTTTGTTAGAACAATATCAGAGGAGTAACTCCCTAGGAGTGAACTCGTCACGGATTTAAACCCCGAGCCGTTTAGCAGAACTCTTGCTGATAACTCTCAACACCGTGTAACATGGTCATGCCAACATGTTCACAATCTGACTATCCTTCCTAATTAGAACCTAACCTGCAAATAGATTTAGTCGTATTCACCCTCTCGAGGCCAAATTTCCATATAGAATTGTCATAGCTCAAAGAACACCCACTAAAACTTATAATTTCTCATGGCTAAAGCCCTACTTGGCAAAACCAAATGCTACCCTTTTATAAGTAAGATGAAATGTTTGGTAAAATTGGTTTGGAAAACTAACTTATTGAGATGTCTGCTGTGAGTTATATATGTCAAATCAGTTTTGAAATTGATAGTTTTGTCACATGCAACTTAACTAGTTCCCCCACAAAAGGACATTGGTGCCAAAAGAAATGCCACAACCATGTCCCACCATTCCATACAGTGAGGGTTGTAAAGGAGCCGAATCTTTTAGGAATGTAAATAAGCTTAGATGGTTCGGGGACATGTTTGACTCGACTCGATAAAAATTCTTCTCGAGTATTCGTTGATTGAGCGATAGGCTAATGAGTTGACTTATATAGGCCCATAAAACGACTAGATTGTAGGCTTGTTTGAGGCTCTTCAATATATATGAACTTGTGTGATCAATCTTTAACTTCATCATCGAATGATATTCAAGTGTTGATTTTGGCTAACAAAATTTGCAAAGATGGTCGAAATGTTCAAGCCGAATTCTAAACTGTTGTTCTTCACAGCCCAATCAAGAAAATTAACTAAACGTTGATTTTGATTTTAATAAGTGATGGCTTTATCACCAAATGATATGGTGGGTGAATTTTTGTTTCATAATACTGTTTCTTGCTTGCAAAGCGTTTTGGCTCATCCAGAGCTTGACTCGGCTTGAGCAACAGCTCGACTGACTATATGACCCGAGCCAAGTGGATTCTTGAGTTTGAGAATGCTCAAAGAAAAATTCATTTTCATACAAGCAACTTCATGCATGACTTTGTCTAGTCTTGATCACAACATCCTGAACAATTTTCACGCGCTAATTTGTGATTTGTGATGCAGCTGAGTTTAAACGGATCTGGTGCTTCTGTTTCACCTAGCGCATCTTTCTTGGGATCTTGCCGGAAGAGAGTCAACTCTAGATACTCCAAATCTAAGGTTCCATCGACGATCCTCAGGGTTGTCTCCGAGTATGACGAGCAGAAGCAGACCAAAAAGGACAAATGGGCAGGACTTGCATACGATATATCCGATGACCAGCAAGATATCACCAGGGGAAAGGGCATGGTGGATTCGCTCTTTCAAGCGCCGATGGGTTCTGGAACCCATGATCCTGTCCTGAGCAGTTACGAGTACCTGAGTGCTGGTCTACGCCAGTAAGATCTACTACTGTGTAGTAATGAATATCTATTTAGGACTCCTTCGTGATAAAGTCTAATGCGGATTTGCTGTGATGCAGGTATGATTTCGATAACACAATGGATGGCTTATACATTGCGCCAGCATTCATGGACAAGATTATTGTACATATCAGCAAGAACTTCATGAGCTTGCCTAACATCAAGGTATCAGATAGCTAGATGGCCCCAACGTCGGTAGTTGTCAAGCAAAAGACGATGCATGTATTTTATCATCATATCTCGTTGTTAACATGTTGATTTACCATATTCTGTTTTAATGAGCTTTGCAATTTTTAATATCTTGTTAAGCTGGCTATAATCTCACCGTAACCTTATATACAGATCCCACTTATCTTGGGTATCTGGGGTGGCAAAGGCCAAGGAAAATCATTCCAGTGTGAGCTTGTTTTCCGCAAGATGGGAATCAAGTGAGTTCATCTCTAGAACTAGTCTTTCATATCATGTTCTTTGTCGTTGATTCGACATGAAATCAATAACATAGTCTACCACCATAAACACAGCCCTATCATGATGAGCGCCGGAGAGCTGGAAAGTGGAAACGCAGGAGAGCCAGCAAAGTTGATCAGGCAACGATACCGTGAGGCAGCAGACATCATCGCTAAGGGAAAAATGTGTTGTCTCTTCATCAATGATCTCGATGCAGGTGCCGGTAGGATGGGTGGCACGACCCAGTATACAGTCAACAACCAGATGGTGAACGCCACTCTCATGAATATTGCTGATAACCCCACCAATGTCCAGCTCCCTGGTCTCTATAACAAGCAGGAGAATGCCCGTGTTCCCATCATCGTCACTGGTAACGACTTCTCCACGCTCTATGCTCCCTTGATCCGTGATGGTCGTATGGAGAAGTTCTACTGGGCACCAACCCGTGAGGATCGTATTGGTGTTTGCTCCGGCATCTTCAGGACCGACGGTGTACCAAAGGAAGATATCATCAAATTAGTGGACACCTTCCCGGGTCAATCCATTGGTGAGTTCCGCAATCTTATACTCACATCATGATTGCCAATGGACCGTATTGTCATGTAAAGGATTTCTAGGGATGTAAACACGTGATATGATCTTGCTCCAGATTTCTTTGGCGCATTGAGGGCGAGAGTCTATGATGACGAAGTGAGGAAGTGGATAGCGAACGTCGGAGTTGAGAAGATAGGGAAGAGGCTTGTGAACTCCAAGGAGGGTCCTCCGACCTTCGAGCAGCCGAAGATGACCTTGGACAAACTCCTGGAGTACGGTGGCATGCTCGTCCAGGAGCAGGAGAATGTGAAGAGGGTGCAGTTGGCGGACAAGTACTTGAGCGAAGCTGCCCTTGGTGACGCCAACCAGGATTCCATTGCGAGAGGAACTTTCTTTACTTAGCTCCCAAGCACGTACTGGAATTTCTCATTATGCGAACCGACTGCTGTGTAAAAATTTTGTGTCGTCAAGCAGAATCAGTTTGCCATCGTTGTCCTCGAGTGGCCGCTTTGATTTAATAGCCTTTCTGTTGAGTTTTGACTGTCTTGAATCGACAGTGTCTTGCCAATATGGTTTGACTCGGAACAAGAAAAAGGTAAAATATTAACAAGAGTATCCAATGTCAAATCGTAAACCGAGAAAGAGCAAAAGGTAGCAACTTCAACTTCAAAATGAAGAGAGAAATCAGAAAGATGCAAACGCAAACTATGAGAACAAGTTCAATGGGTGGGGGGTGGGCAAAAGAATTGCTATAGTTAAAATATAGCAATTGATAAGAAATACTTTCCTCCAATACAATTATTCTCACATGGCAAATTTTGTCAATTTTTCAAAATAGAAGCTATATTTAACCAGAATAATAACTAATGCTATTTTTTAGCTACTCATAATTTTTGATGGGAAGATCCAAAAAAAAAAACAATTACAAAATAAATATGTGACTTCATCCTATCCGTTTATTTATTTTGTTGGCAAATTATCACATTGATACCATTGGAATGATATTGATATATTTTAACATTTCGACACTATTCATTGCTATAATATAAATTTGCATTTGCAAAAATAACATGGAACATTAGACTTGCTCTAACCCCGAATATTTTCCAATGTCCTTGACAAACCATGCTTCCACTTCTAATATGTAGAAGCATAACACACATGAAAAGTAACATGTCTCAACATGCCGAAATAAACACAATGTTGAAACTCAATGTAATGTTCAACTAAATGAAACTCCACACAACAGAACAGACTCTCTAAAGCTACGGAGACGATAAAGTCTTCGAAACCGCTTTAACCTCAAAATCTAGAGAGAACTATGCTTCCAATCTAATATGAAGAAACATCACACACAGAAAGATTTAAGATGTCTCAACATGCCTACACACAGCAAGACTCAATGTGAAGTTTAACTAAAAGAAACACCACACGACGGACTCTATGGAGACAATAAAGTCATTCAAAACAGCTTCAACATCTCCCCGAACTCTTGGGGCATATCATGACGGAGTCTACACGTAGCCCTCCCTTGGTGTGGGTACAGTCTATGGAGAACTTCACTGTCGTGTTCTTGTTCGGATTCTCGACCACAAAGTCACCTGCATGGTAGTTGATCCACTTCCCACGTTCTTTGACAGAACATTGGAAGATGGCCTTTTGGCCGTCCGAGGTGGAGACCTGGAAGCGCACAGGCTTTATGTCCCAGCCATGAATGTTCTCTGCGTTGCACGGGTGGCGGCCAAATCTCTTGAATGCCTGACCCAAATGCAGCCGGAAGAACACACTGTAGGTCCCAGCAGGAAATGGGAAATCTACCTCACCCTTCACTTCAAACCACCAGATCTGCTGGAGGTATGCCACTGTAGAGAACCTACACATTTTAGGGGACGCCAGTCAAGATCAGAGTGGCACTTGTATCATGAAACATGCATCCTAGAAAGTTGAGATCGAAGTGCATCTTGAACTCATGTGGTATAATCTAACACATTTTACACAAAGGCTTCAGCGGTAGCGTGCAATTTTGAAGAACTTTTCCTTGACGATTCAGTCTATTGCAGTTGACCTCACCTAGTGGGACATTGAGATCTAAATCGAGATGATGAAATCTGGTACACTTCTACGAGTTTGAGGGTTTGATTATAGTGAAATGGAAAATACAGCATCCACGTATTAATGATTGTAGGCTTCTTTGCTCACCAAACCACACTTCGTTAACAGGCCTCGGATTCGCTCGAAGTTGTGGAATGGGGTCTATGCAGTGCTGCTGTGCAGGTTTACTAGAACTTAAGCTTTGCACATTAGACAATATACCCAAGGTTTACTTGGTACACATTGGTATAACAGCCTATAGATCACCACATGTAGGGGAGAAAATAAGAAACAATCTGTTGTGCAAACTGTGTAAACAATAGAAGAGTTGTGCCAATGGGGTTAACAGAAACCGAGTATATGGCCATGCCTTTCTTATCTTTTTCTTTTATATAAATTCCAATCACCTCCTCAAAAGACTGGAAGCTACCAACGAATCGGCCACAGACTATAGCCATGGACCATCTACAGAATGCCTCTTATCACCATATTTCCAGCGACAAAATCATCAGGCCAAAAGGAGAACAAGGAGGAATTTTCCAAATTTCAAGCAAAAACAGCTTATTTAAACCTCGCAAAAGGAAACATTGGAATCAACCAAATCAAAACACAATGAAACAGCACTAACTCTAGGCTGAGGAAACTAAATGGACCGATCTCACAAGCCATAGGCCAAATCAACCAAAATTATAAATCCAACTATACTGAAGTTAGTCGTATTAGGAGACTCATTGTTGAGGTTATCGACTACTTCATGTTCACGACAGACGTGCGTTACGCGAATCCAAACGACACATCTAATATGACGTGATACCGTGGAAACCGAAAACATGAAACAAGGACGAGTACAAGACAGCGCGAAGCAATGGTTTAGTGAAAAGTACATTACGCCCGGGCAGACCCGATGCTCTTAACATTGCTTCAAGGAAAAACTGTATTGTGCCCGGGCGTCGTCCTGCCCATGCCTGGGCGCGTGTCTTGACAGATTGAATCTATTTTCCACTCCGATATATTGTTTGTGGGTCTATAAAAAACACCCATGTCATTATTCGTTCTCAATTGAGGTTTTAGGGTTTAAGTAGAGATCTAATATGATGTAACACGCTATGTAATCCGGTCTTCTCATAATGTTTTGCCATCACGGTTTGTGGTCGTGTGATTTGTAGGGTATTTTCCTAGTACTCGGGTTTCCCTACGTTAATTTCGTGCATTCTCGTTTTGATTCTCTCGATTTCACATCTTTAAAATCTTCAAATCTTTCATCCCTGGTTACCCAAACCGATACATCCATGATCACTAGCGCTTGCCACAAAATAAAATCGCCATCATCGTCAGGAAGGGCTAAAATACTAAAACTTTTGGTAAGGATGGTAAATCAGAAAAATGAAGGGCATTTATGAAATAGTATAATCTGAAAGATCCTTTTAAATCAGAAAAAGTCCACTTTCACGGCCATCACTCAAATTCTAAGAATGGTAAGGAATAACAATTCGATGAACGAACCAACTGAATGGACATTGCATTGAAAGACTCACCCAGATTCCTCAGAAGGTATATGGTTCCAATATCTCGGGTCATCAATGCCTGTTATCCTTAATCCCTTGGCCGAGATAGCAAAACACATCCCTCCCATGCTCATATCCAACCACACTTTCTGCACCAGCATTCCATCATAATTCAAATCAAACTCAAATCTCAGACACTTAACAGCTAACACTAAACGAGCAAGAACAAAATTGTTTAGTTCTCACCATAAAACACAACTCAAAATTTTTTAATCAACATCTTCCACTCCGACCAAATCCTTGAGAAAACGAACGCATTGGAAAATGGAAATCAAATCACAAAGCAAGTGCATATTAATCATACTACACTAAGAGATAACAGGTTGAACTGAAATATCTAAACTCGACGAGCATGATCAAAGGAAAAGTATCACACAATCTCCATCACTATCATCTTAGTCTCCCAAACTGATTATGAATCAAGTTAAATGATCACCCACAATCCCAAAATCATAATTTCACTTCAGAACACATACCAAATCCCATTTCTCTCCAAAAATCATTACCAAAATAAACCCATCAAAACACATAAAAATGATCAAGTTAAATGATCACCCACAATCCCAAAATCATAATTTCACTTCAGAACACATACCAAATCCCATTTCTCTCCAAAAATCATTACCAAAATAAACCCATCAAAACACATAAAAATGATCAAGTTAAATGATCACCCACAATCCCAAAATCATAATTTCACTTCAGAACACATACCAAATCCCATTTCTCTCCAAAAATCATTACCAAAATAAACCCATCAAAACACATAAAAATGATCAAGTTAAATGATCACCCACAATCCCAAAATCATAATTTCACTTCAGAACACATACCAAATCCCATTTCTCTCCAAAAATCATTACCAAAATAAACCCATCAAAACACATAAAAATCCAATCCATTTCTAGGGTTGTTTTATCTCACCTTGGTGCCACCATCGATCAAATTCCCCCTACACAACGCTTCCAAAACACCCCTCTTCCCCCACCCCTTCACCTCATTCTCTTCCCACATCTTCTCGATCACTTTCCCCCAATTCCCCGGAAACTTCGACTCCCACACGAAATCCGACGCCCCTCGAAACGCCTGATTCAGCGTCGCGAATCGGCATATATCGATCAGATCCAAGTTCATCAGCACCATCGCAACACAACTCTCCGGCAACTCCCCCAGGCCGGCGCCATTGGTCGCCGCCGTCGCCGGTGGTGATGCTGAACCCATCAAGGGATTGGAGATGATCAAGGAGAAATGGTGTGGGTTGGGGTTTGATTGGTGACTGGTGAGATGTGAATTGGGTTGATGAGATTATGGGATTGGTGTGAGATTTGGGAAAGGGAGATTGTGACATGGAAAGTTTTTAGTTACTTCCTTTTTTTTTTAATGAGAATTAAGACAATTAATTTCAACTTAAGAGATAATTATAAGAATATTGTAATTATTAGTCTATCAGTTCCTCGTAATATATGTGACAAAAGAAAAAATAGATACCGTCACAATGAAAGAGAAAAACGTTATCTTAGTTTTATGATAGAAACAAATTTATGTATTTTGATGTATTATTTTTATGTTTTTTAATTAAAATTCATTTTTTCAAATTTATACACCAAAAAATCATTCCGAAGATTTTAATTACCGATTTATTTTTCTTTTATTTTTAAACACAATCAATCTCATTTAATTGGAACCATCGAATGAAAAATAAAAAAAATGAAGATTAAAATCTTAATCGAATACAAAGACACCTTTATTTATTTAGTAAATAGTATAGATGTGTATGGAAAAAAAATTTGCATTAGATTATTTTGATTCATAAATAGTGATTAATATTAAAAATTCATTTTAACATTAATTGCAAATAGACAAATAAGCAATTTATTATACACCAATGTTCTTCGGACCAACGACAAAGGCCCTTAGTCTATCCACTCTTAACTAGTCATACACTATCATCATTTCAGATAAATTATAACATATTATTAAATATAACCGTTTCATATAAATTATAACCTTTTCAAAATTAATAAGGCTATGGTATCAAAATATCTATATTGCCAATATTATGTTATCTTCATCATCATCATTTTTTCACCCTTTATCCATAGACATATCTAACTATTTCTTTTTTTTCTCTATCCACCTGCACAATCATCAAATTACCCATAGAGGACATATGGATAAATTGACACAAAATCAATTGATTTTTTAGTACTTATGATAAGTCAATATTTCGTAATTTATCTTTCTGAAATATAAAAAATATTCATCAAGCCCTTACATCGGTATGTAATATCAAGCTCCAAAGAATGAACTCCAATACATGTTCGTAGAATCTCAATATTTTTTTGGAGGGACTGCGCAACGGGTACAAAATGCGTTGTGACTTGCCAGAGATATTGTTAGGACCTCGAAGTCATGACTTTTCTTATTCGAGCCTCTTACCAAGGGATTGGTACATAAGAGTTTGGTCTCAGCTTTTTTTATATTTGATGGTAAACTGTTAGATCATTTTGCCAAATCTTGAGAGCCCAACCTCCATTTTAGGAGAGATGTAATGTTAGAGCATTCACAATCATTACACACAAACTTACTCAAGAAACATGATAGAAAAACTATATCTGAAGAGGCTCTATATTTTAAGAGTTAAACGTACACAATGGATGCCTTCTGCTTTACTCAGCCATACACCGTATTCGCCCATAAGGGAAGGACGTATTTTCTGTAGGGAGAACTTCAACAATATATACGTTAGGAATTATGTGCTTCCAAAGATGATCACGATCAATCAAGCACCACACGACGAGCAATCAAACAATAGGGCGGTGTCCGGCCGCAATGCAAACTTCACTGGTTTGTTATTTTGACAGCAGTGACCACGCCCGAGCATGGCAACCTTGACGCCTAAGAGTTTTTTGTTTCACCTCAATAGGTGGTTCCGCAGCAAGGTGACACAAGCCTGGGAAATCTTTCGGGATTTCCTTTTTTAAAAAAAAAATTCCGTTGGGCTTCTTCGTCCTTACGCCTTTGTTCTTCAAGGGCTGCTTGTCTAGCTGCCTCTGCTTCTTCTGTAGCCTTCAACTCCTTTTCCTTGTCCGCTTTAAATGCTGCCTGGAATTCTTCATCCTGTTGTTGTCTTAGTAAGCGCGTGGCGACAAGGTCTGGAGAAGGAGGGCGCAGTGCTCGAATACTTTTATTGGAATCAGACTGCATGTATGGACGAGGTCCATATGTATAATGGTAACCATAGTCTTCCGGGATGACACCAAACATAGCAGCCTCCAGCATCAAAGCTTCCTCATGCTCTTCCCAGGGCATGCCGCACCACTTAAGGTCCGGTGTATGTTAAATGACAGCATATATTGCACAGGATTCTCTAACAGCGAGAGTATGTTGTACATATCGTGGCCAACCAATAGAGCATTTCTTATGATTATCGACTAGGGCAATTGTCACTAACCAAGTATTTTTACCGCTGCCTTTTCAAGGTGAAGGTATAAAACTCTTGTCAATTCAAAGTTCATGTTTGATTGAACCCGTACTTTTAACAATGTCCATCAACCAAATTGGCCAATAAGTCTTTATAACTCGTATCAAAACGACGAAAATGACAATACTATGAATACCATTTTATGCAGGAAGGGTTAGAACAACAGTACCTCATCAGATGGGAAAGCATTTCCCTGAACGATAGCTAGGACTTGAAGGTGGGCTGATTCTAGAATCTTCGGATTCCGTACCAGCGTCAGTACTGCTAGAAGAAGTGCTTCCATATCTACGCCCAACCAATGACTGCACTTCGATACACGTACTACTTTCGATCAAGATTATCATCAGCCAAGACCAAACCGACCCACAAAACTAAACTAGTCCAAACTCTGCATCTTTCTCCCAAGATCATCAACCAAGGCCAAACCAGTCCACAAAATTAAACCACCCATCACCGAAACAAAACCCATAATCAAATCAAACCTATTCATCACCGATCTGAAAGCGGTCATCATTGATTCGACAAGGGAGAGCGCAAGAAGTGACTGCAAGCAGAAGGGGATGTCGATGGCCACGTTATCGAAGAGGTTTTGTTGGAGAGGTTCGAATGGGGATAGTCGTCGCTATCGAGGACGTCGTCGTCCTCTTTGACTTCGGCTTTTGTGATCCGGGGAAGACGAGGAGGAGATGATGGGGCGTCATCGACGGAATTCGCCGGAAGTTGTTATAGTGGAACGGACATTTTTAGTAAATTGGGATTTTTTAAGAATTAAAAATATTTTGTGATATTTTATTGGAATAAAATTTTATAAGTGATATTTATAAAAAATTATGAAACAGAATTTTTTTGTTGCAAAAAACTATATGTGAAAAAAACAAAAATAATTACCTAATAACGGGCAAATTAGAGTAAACTATCTAAAATTACAAAAATTCAATAATAATTCCAAAATTATATGCGAAAAAATAATTTTAAAAAATTATAATTTTAAAAATAAAGCGTTTTTGTTGCATGAAATATTGTCTTTATTGTTATAATTTTAAAAATTGCAATGTTTTTGGAATTATTTTTTCGTTTGTTGATTTTAGAATTTTTTTCAAGTTTTTATAACTTTGAATAAATTTTCCTTTTTATGTTTATTTTTTGAAATGCTGCATTTAACTATCTTGAACCTTAGATGTTTGACATATGAGGATTTTCTAAAATATAAGCAGAAAAGTTTCTTTAAAGACCTTATTGGAAAATTTTCTATCGTAAGAATAATGTGCCAAAAATGAAGGATGATTCAAATTATAGAAATTCCTGTCCTTTTTTTCTTTAAAGATTAGGGGTCTGTTTTTTTGGTGTAGCTGTCCATTTCTGATTAGAGGGGGAAAGGTGTAAAGCTCTGCCAACGTGTATTTAGATCAAACTCGAAATCTATTTTGAAAAAATCAACCTTTCAATCACTTGATAACAACTGTTGATAAGATTATATGGTTTATCAATCATCAACTATAAGATCATTCGCTTCCAAATCTTTAGCTCAAAATTTTATAATTCAATATAACAAAATGCAATAGTACATTTATAAAATACGATATGCTATCATAATATTATATATTTGATATAATATTATATATTTGATGATCATCTCTATCCACATCATTATATTTTTTTTGTAGTTCATATAAATTTCAAATAAATATTTCTTTTTTAATCATATAAATGAATATTTCTTAATAGGTTGTTTAAACGTTTTTCAATATATTATCATAATATTATATATTTGATGATCATTTCTACCCACACCATTATATTTTTTTTGTAGTTCATACAAATTTCAAACGAATATTTTTTTTTATCATACAAACGAATATTTCTTAATAGATTGTTTAAATGTTTTTCAACATCATTATATTATTTTTTTCATTCTTGTAAATTTCCCATGAGAAAATAGCATAAAACTCCTTTTGAACTATTCAACAATAACATATATTCCTTCTAAATTTTTAAACTATATGAATGATCATTTTATCAATTTTCAGGTCAAAATAATTGAATTTTTTTAAACTAATAAAAACAATATAAAATAACATAATTATATTTGACAGATTAATAAATATTTTTATATTCCAAAATTATATATCAAAGGAACCCTATAGAAGATGACAAAAATTTCTGATTATGATAGAACGACGCCGTTCACCGCAACAAAGTAAACCACCATTGGCCAGAACACATCGTCAACCCATCTTCGCCGTCGACCTTTGCCCCCTCACTCACTCCTCCTCCAAATCCCCGCCGGAAAATGGAATCCGGCGACGCCCGACCGTCCCCCAAGCCCCATTCCCAACCTCTTAGGTTCTGGCCTTGGGCGATCTCGTCGGTCGTCCTGAGACTGATCCTCATCTACTCCTCCGAAACCCTCGGGTTCAACTTGTCGTCTCGGCCCGAGATCTCCACTCCCCTCACCAGCCTCCGCCGACGTAATGTTCTTTTTGAAAACTATGTGATTGTGGTTTTTGATTGTTGTGAGTAATGTTGGTGGTGGTTGATGTTTGTGTTGGGGGTTTTTGGAACAGTGAATGAAGGATACTGGTTGAAGCAGGCTGGATTGTCTCCTTATGCTGGTAGTCTATCCGATCTCTCTTTGAGTTGATTTGATTTGTTGCTTTACTAGTTTTGAAGGCTGCTGTTTAGGGTGAGATCTCGGAGCGTTATCAAAAAGCTAATAAATAAAGGGGAAAACGATGATGTTGCAGCAGCAGCGAAATAACTACGGCGGAAACCTCTCCACCACATATTTCAATTGTTCAAACTGATTTGTTAGCCCTCTGTTCCAATTTAATTGCAACATTCCCTGAAATGGCAACTTCTGTTTTCATATGAATAGCCCTCTGTTCATATGAGTGGCACTAGTTAGACTAATTATTAACATGAATGTCAATCCCATCATCTGTTTTCAAGCTGCTGTTGGAAAATCAATTCGTCGTTGATTTTGTAATTAAACAATTGATCTCATTTTTGTATAGGATCTATGTACCACGGATCTCCTTTGTTGCTTACTGTGCTTGGGCCTCTAACCGCTACCAGGTATGTTGTGTTAGGAGTTCGTGGTGATTGATTGTTCATGCTAATCGATTTTCTTCATTGAAGATGGTTAGATAGGATTAACTTGAGAATTTGTCAATTCTGCAGAGTTGATGGCCATTTTCTATGCAGGTAAATATTCTGATTGATAATCTGTGAAAGGTGATCTTAATTTTCATTGTTGCTACCCGTTGTCTTTTAATGGCCTGAAGTAGATTACTAGATGCTTGTGCTAATCGGTATTTTTCTAGTAATGTATTTATACACGGAAATGACCGTACTATTATTATTTTTAATCGTTGTGAACTTGTTATGTCTTGTATTAAGATGGGAAGTTTGATTACTACAGTAAACTTTCATCAGTTGAGTGGGTTATATTTGGTTATATATTGGTTTGGTGTTTTATCTTGTTGTTGAAGGTGTGCTCAATTGTTGTTCTTCGTAGGCGCATGTCTTGGGTTTCGTGGCTTTTATATATGATGATCTCTTTATTGGTTGTCTATTTGTAGCGGAATTTGATTTTTAATTTCGATGCATTCTTGGATACAGTTTTCTTTTTGTCATAGCAGATTTTATTAGTGCAATACTTATTCGAGCCATGGGAAATATTCTTCAATCAGCATATGGGCAGTATTTGGAATCTCTTGGCCTTGGAAAATTATTCAAAATATCAGGTATGTTTTTCATACAATATACTTTCATTACTGAGGTGGACTGATGAATTTATACGCACAAAAAAACCAGACAAAATGAGAAAAAAGATGTTAAGTACAATTTAGCATCATGAGCTGTGTGTCACTGAATCTGAGATCCGTTCTCTCGTGTAAACCTTCTTGAGGAAGATTCATCTTGTTGAGAACAAATAAAGCAGACAACAATAACGAGAATGACTTGAAAAAGGGAGGAGAGTACAGCAAGACTAAATTCTTGCTTAATTTTTGGGATAGTGATGAAAACAAGAGGCATTTCATTTCATTAATGGAGAAAAAGGAAAAATAAAAAGGAGATGATAAGGCAAGATAAGAACTTAATTTTTTCTGGCTCTTCCCCCCCCCCCCCCCCCCCCCCCCCACAGGTGAAGTTGTTACTAGCGTCGACTATTAGTCCTGCTTGAAACATGCTTGAGTCACGATTGCCGGGCCTTCCATCTAGCCAGCCCAAACGTGTTGCATGGCCCTTTCTCCAGCTCTTACCCTGAGTAAATCTTGTTGACATTCTAGGTTTTTCTTGGATGGCCAATAGCTATTGTTGATGGTTTTGAGTTATTCAGGATTAATTTCTTAGTTTTAATAGATAAGCATTACTAAACTAAATGTATGAGTAGCATACCTACATGTTCACATTTTGAGTCTGATGGGGATAATTCAAGGGGTTGAATTTTCATTATGAAAAGATGGAGGGTGCGCTGTCCTGGCACTATGTTGTGTGAGACTTTGAGTTAATTAACCAAAGTAAGCTTTGATACTGATTAGTATCTTATGTCTCGTCTGGTTGAAATTTTCTAGACGCAGCTCGTACTAAAATTTTGACAATTGTTTTTAATTTCCCTTAAATGAACGGATCTATTTTTCAGCTTATTGTGGAAATATTCATGGTTAAAGCACTGTGCATGCCAGAGTGTTGTCTTTTTGGGTGTTGACAATTATTAACTTGTCTAAAACAGTGCTTTTGCTGTAAATTTACCGTTCCTAACTTTTAATTATTCCCTTGCTTTTTATTTAATGATCAAAAGTTGCATCGCCTGCCCAAATTTGAACCTCTTTTTCTTTTTAGCTGAATGGAAGTTGGCTGAATAAGTGAACCAAACAAGGGCTTACTTGCTCTTTTGGATATTCATCGATGCTACACTAAGTTTCCGATCCAGATTGTTGTTCTTTTTTATGCAGCAGATTATCTATACCACTGTTACATTTTCTTCTCTTGCATTCATGCTGATTAGAAGCATTTACCTTATCTTTCAGAGAGACTCTGCTCAGGGGACATTGCTGCTCTTGTGTACCTCTGGAATCCTTTGACTATACTTACCTGTCTAGGCTCGTCCACAATGCCCATTGAGAACTTTTTTGTTGTCCTATGCCTTTATGGTGCATGTGCCAGTAAGATGCTCACCATAGTTCTTTGCTTTTTGCTGCTTGAGGTGGTTTTGTTCTTTCTTTGGGCATTGTCAAGTGTCAACAGGTATAGTTTTAGCTTCCTGTTTGTCTTGACTGGATAGTGTGATCACAAAATGTATGAAAAGTTACTAAAGAATTAAAGAAACAGAGTTAACTTATGTAAACCTGACTGTCTAATACTTCAAGCCTCCATGCAATAAATTCTGATTCTTGATAAAGCGATGAGGATTGTACACGAGTTAGTTACTGCCAACACATGAAAAACAGGGTACAAGGCGTCGACAATTACAAAACGCTAATGCTGTTCTTCTTGTTGCTTTTGTTATCGTTCAATACCCTTTGAATTTTCATGTTTGATATTTATCTGCCCTTTCCCCTCTTATATTCCTTTCGTGCTTTTTATATACTTGAAGTTCGTGAAGCATCTGTCCTATTTCTCATCTGTTGAACTTTATCTATATATTGATAAGTTCTTTACCCATGAAGAGCCCGAGCGTAAATGTTAGAGAAAGCCTGGGACAATGATGTGCTGCCTTTTTTTTTCCTTTTGTTTTTTTTTTTTAAATACCAACGATTCTGAAGACGGAGGGTCCCAAATTCCTGTGCAGGGTTTGTTCCATTGGCGGCCTTTGGATGGCTTCTTGCTGCACATTTGTCACTTTATCCATCCATCTTAATCCTGCCGGTACTTTTTCTACATGTTTTCTCTTCCCTTTCCATCAATCATCTGTCCAATCTTCCTTGCTAAATTCTATGTTCAGGTGATCTTTCTTCTAGCTCAAGGTTCTGATGCACCTCCCAGTAAATTGTTCCTGAAGAAAGATTCTAGTAAAACCGCAACACCTCCTTCTGAGATTGGTCATCATCATGTCAAAATGACTAATGATATAGGACTGCCTCCTTTTTCATGGAGAGTGGTGACTCATTTCTTATTGTGGGCATCAATTTGGGCGTCTTATATCCTGATTCTATGTGCCTTTTCCGTCAAGCAGAAAGGTGGACTCCGTGAGATGTTCAGAAGGTACCCAAGCAGTTAGGTTTTTTTTTTCTTTCCTTTTTGCCCTCTCTTAGTGTTAATTATACACTTTATCAAATCCGGCAATCTAGAAGTTTTAGAGTGCGTTGTTTTGATCAAATCATGTGGTGACGATGGTTTGAATTGAATCTAGCCTCTACGAGAGACTCACATAGGAGATGGCTGGCCATGTTTTTGCTTTGTGCATGTAGCAATAAGACAGTATTCTACTCGTCCTCAGATCTTCATTAACATGGTAGTTTAAAGTCTTGGATTATGCTACCTCGTGATTGATTGAAATAAGTCGGAATGCCCATCATGATTGACTCTTCATGGTTCATCATCTTGTTCCGTCATGATTTATTCTTCATGGGTAAATCATTTTTATTTCGGTGTTGGCCATCATAAGTTATATGGTAGAATAGAGTAATGACATGCCAGTAGCCGCTTGAGAACTCATGCAATTCTTTATGTTTGTGCAGGACATATGGGTTTATGCTGTCTGTAGAGGATTTGGCTCCAAATATTGGAGTTCAATGGTGAGTCACAGAGTAGGCCAGTACAATATATATGGATCTATTCTTAAGTGCTTCCACTTAGATTGGGGTCCAGACAATCTTACCAGTTAGGATGTTAGAATGAAAAACTGATCCATCAGGACCCGAATGTTCAACCAAGAGACACTTAACACGAGTGTCTCACAAGTAGAGCAAACTCATCCTTCATCGTTCATAGCATCTTTGTCTGCTCGAATAGTGGTATAATAACCTATTTGTGTTCACTGCAGGTACTTCTTTGCAGAAGTTTTTGATTTTTTCCGGAGTTTCTTCTTGATTGTGTTTCACATAAACATCTTGTTCATGATATTGCCATTAGCTATACGGCTTAAGCATCGGCCTTGCTTCCTGGCTTTTGTCTACATTGCGATCTCTTCGATGCTCAAATCTTACCCTTCAGTGAGTTTGTACCATTGATCCAGATTGATATTTATTGAGTGTTTCCTCTGGTGCAAATGTTCATGTCCGAGCAATATCCTTGGTTGCAACTTCATTCTGATCTCAATACCAATTCTAATCTTAGAGAATTTTTCAATGTTGATTGTGTACTCAGTAGAGAAGAGGTTAGGAATGGTGGAAAAGGAAGATACGGTGACCAACTTCTGACTTAGAAACTCACCAAATGTGGAAAAATATAGAATCCATTTGGTGTCATCAACATAAATCAAGGTCGTTTCAAATCCATTCCAAGTGTTACAAGGGTTCAGCACACTAATATGTGAGCAGTTTTAAAATTTGATTGGATTTACGGTTTGCGTAAAATGGTTTGTGGCTTTGTGCTATTTAGCTTATCAGAACATAGAATGCAGGCACTGTTTAAACAGCTTTTTGGAACATCTCCAATATTTGGATGGCCTAATAGTCTACTGTCTACAAAACAACTCTTGGTCATTAGCAACTCGTATTTTTCTGATCCATCCAAAAGCTCATATTTTGTCAGTGAAACTTATCGAGCCATCTGAATCTCAAAATATGGTGTTGATCTTTATGGTTTTGATGTGGTTGAAATAGTGCTTCCTTCCCTCTATTTGACGAATAAAACTCAGGAACAAGTTCGTAACTTTGCATCTTGGTTTCTCTATATGTTGGGGCTCTGGAGCAAAACTTTGTTATTTAGTTAGTCTTGCTTGGTGTTGGCCAGGTTGGGGATTCGGCTCTGTACCTGAGTTTACTAGGCTTGTTTGTGAATGAACTAGCAGGCAAGTAATCAGACCAAATTTTATTAGAATGGACAGTTGATGAGCAACCCTTTTGAAGTTCATAATTGCATGTGTTGCAGATATGCACTTCTCTTTCTTTCTATTCTGCGGGTTCCTGGGAGTTAATCTTCTAAGCCCTGTTATGCACAACCTGTGGATCTGGAGGGTATGTGTTTTTTCCATGCAGTTGCAATTTGCTTTGTCACTGATGGCAATAATTTTCTTATTGAATCTTGTTCGATTGCTTTTATAGGGGACAGGAAATGCGAATTTCTACTATGCGACTGCTATGGCTTATGCCTGTTTCCAGGTCAGTTTTATATTTAGCTCTTGTTCTTTTATGTTGCTATGTTTCAATCCCTTCCTTTTCTCAAAGAACAGAAACTACGTGTCATTCTGGTGCATGGGCTGAAGTGTTTTATCTAGCGTCATGGTAGTGAGGGTTCAGATCTGGATGGCATGATCTTTAGACCTGAGCCTATCCATTTGGTCACTTTTCGGACGGATGTTTACCTAGAACATAGATTGTAGCTAGGGTTTTTTACTTTATATCATCAGACATCCAAAGACAGGGGACTAGGGTTCTCAAAGTTATCAGCATAAGGTTTAAAATTTTACGTTTCTGCAGATTGTGTTGGTGGTTGAAAGTGTAAGTGCCATGCTCAACCACGACAGAATGTTGAAGAAGTTGTCTGCTCCAAAGGATGAGGATAGCAAATGATAACCATAGCCACAGAACAGATTCTCTGCGGTCGGCTCTTTTGTTGATGGTTGAGTCGAATATGTAACACGTGACCCCGATTTTGCTGTCTAGTAGTAGCTGTGGTACAACATAGACATGGTATTCTGGTGCCACAATGAATTCTCTCTCTCGATGCCTGCTGCACCTGACTTACGATATGGCTGGCAACTTATCAGCAATACTGTGTGAACAAAATAGTTTCGAATCCTCGCTTCAAATGCTGGTATTGCTGTTGGAAAGATCATGATGTGGTTGAAATGGCTGATAGTGTATAGATTAGAGTATTCTTTCCCTCGCTTGGAAACTAACTTGTAGGATTTTCGAAGAAATACCTATGAAAGTGGAGAATGTATCCCCTTCTAAGATGAGGCACTATGCATACATGACAGTGATGACATCCAGTTATGATTGTAGTATATTTTCTTTCCCTCCCTAGATGTATTTGCTTTGTGGTATCTGTGAAATGGACTTTGTTTTGAAAATTCATGTTCAGTGCGCTATTATATTTTATAAAGTCCTTGCTCTGTCGGTTTGGTTCATGATCCGAATTTGGATATGCAAGTCCCATAAGGTAGAAGCTCATGACCTTTGGCATTCCTAAATCTGAGTCGTAATCTGGGACTCATTCACAATACGTTTAGTTACGATCACGACGCATTCATAAGGATGCACCGACAAAGTTCCATGTGCACGATCGAGGAGACATAGCATAGATATCTTCTTGGGCTGCATATTTATTCTATGTTCTGAAGACGAATTACAGTACGTAAGCCAAAGGGTTTGAAGTTGAATTGAAGCAAGCCTTTTCCTACAAACAACTCCTAAAATGATAAGCCATTAGGTGAAGGACCGCAAACAAGAACGCCATTCGGATTGAAGTCTGTCACCTCGCTTCTACTTCTTCCTTTTGCTTTGGTCCCATTGGCCTAGCTCGTGCTTTTCTTTATCCCTCTTTTCTGGTTGAAATGTAATTTCCCAATTACAGCCCAATTACAGTTGTATTAAGTCTTCCGTAAATTATTTACTTATTTTTTTCTGTATTACCAAGAGTGCAAGAAAATCCATCGGACCGAAGTTCCGTCCTCGTGTTAGACCGTCGCCAAGTTAGTCGGTGAATTCGGATATTGCAATTTACTTCTAAGTTTACATAACCGTGGAGGTATGTCGGCCCTCTATTCCTGGAACTGTGCTGAAGAGAACATTGCAAAGCTTATTTGGTTATGGCATGAGAATGACTCAAATGTTTGTTTGTGCTCGACTCCTTCCTGGATTCCTTGCGTAAAGTGAGTCTTTCTGGGTTCCTGGTAAACCAAAACCAGCTCACAGAAAGCAGAGTCTCTAGTTTGGCGTGAGTCTCATTACGAGAAATGCCACGAAACAAAAAATAATCCACAATTCATGGAGGTTGGTTCGAAGATTTTGTCATTGTTTTGATACCCAGTGAATCCAATCTGAGTGGACAACTTTGTGAATTAAGGCCATGTTTGATACGTAAGATAAAAGAGTATTGAATAACTAATCAAGTCAATCCCATAATTCGTAGGAAAAATACACTTGGATTAGCAATCTCACCTAGTGGGGTAACCTCTCTAATCCCCTCGTTGTTAACCTCACCTCCCTCATGATATTATTAATCCCATCTATCGGGATAACTACTTAAACACCTTTATTTAACCGTAGTTCATCGTCCTACAACTTGCCCGACATTGCTCACCGTCCAACATCGTCCATCGTCAACCGTCGACCGATGATCCCCAACCTACGACGTCTAACCATTAAACGACGATCACAGACTCTCGATCGTAGATCGCCCCCGACTATCGCTAGATCGACGATTGGATCGCCAATCGCCGACCATCATCGATGGTCAACCGTTGTCCACCAGCCATCAGTTGCTGGCCTGTTAGCTGCCACCTAGGGCCACCACCACGCATCGCTTCACCCGAGACTGTCGCCCAACTTTCGACCCACACACGTCGCGCGACTGTAGTATAAATGGTCTTTTGTTGAATTTTAATCTCATACCCATTTATACTATGAAAAAACAGGATGTGATACCTAATATTAATATTAATAATAAAAAATATTAATAATCACTTATATTATTTATCTTGTCAAACGAGACATAAGTGTATTGAAGACGTTGTCAAGGCACATAACAAATTCAGGAGCTTTTTAGAGCAATGTTTGTACTCATGGCGTTGGCACCAACAAGCTCACTTTTGCCAAATGCACAAACCAAACGCTCCAATTTGCTTTCCACAAGGTAAGGACGAGGACTAACACAATGTGCTCATGCTTCAACTGCCAAGTACATTAACGTGAGGATTATCATATAAAAAAAAGGTAGGATTGTTTTGGGCACGGTATGATAATGCTGGAGTCTGGAGATTCACATTAGAGTAGTTGGAAAAGAACTACTAATAGAGTAGTTGGAAAGATTATGTTTCGCTAGCTATGTTCTTTTAGGTTGAAATGCTCGTAGAGTCCATAATGGATTAACAAGTGCTTTTATAGAAACATCTCATTTCAATATGAACAAATATCATATCGATTTAGTTACTATGTAGAGGGTCAGAAGAATAATAAGATAAAAAACGATTTTTTATATAAATAATGAAAAAATTATTTCTCATTAAACATCAGGATTAATATTTATGTTCTGCATCTTAATAAAAAAAATCTTACATTTCTGCATCGTGGAGGACTATAGTTGACAATTAATTGTTCACATCACATAAGAGTACTTCTGTACTACAGCGTTACTCATAGGGGCCATTAAACAACTTCAAACTCACAGTACCAAGTTACAACTTCATGCCCACTTCTCTCTCTCTCTCGCTCTCGTATTCATCTCCATTCCTCCACTCCTTCTAATTTCTCTCTCAGTTTTCCCCATCAAATGCATCATAGAATCCTCGAAATCATCCATCAATGGCGAAAACACCCCGGTGGCTCAAATCCCTCCTCCGCCTAAACCAACCCCACAGCAACACCAACAAAGACAACAGCAACAGCAATCGGCGTCGATGGAGCTGCTTCGCCAGGTCCTCCTCAAACAACAACGACCACCACAAGGACAACAAATCCACCACTCCGACTCCGATTCCGCCGGGGTTCGAGACCGACGACTGCAACAAACGCGCGATTGCTGTTGCCGCCGCCACAGCGGCTGCAGCGGAGGCCGCGATTGCCGCCGCTCGCGCTGCCGCCCTCACCGTCAGACTCACCAGCCGTAACGGAAGGTCCGATGCCGTCGAAGCCGCCGCCGCCGTAATTGTTCAGTCGCATTTCCGCGGATACCTGGTCAGTCTTCCTTCTTCTTCCTCATCTCTCTCTCTCTTTCTCTCTCCCACTCGGCCGCCGGCGTCGCCGTGGAGTGTTTTTTTTTTGTTCGAATTTGTTCTGATTTTGGGTATTGAAACGCGTCGTTTCGGTGGAAAGGAGGGTGAAAACGACGGGGAGATTGGATTGGATAGGCTGGCGAGGAATTGAGTTGTCGTTTTCATTCGTCGTGATGGTAGGATACGACGTCGTATTGGTTGGGATATTGGAATAGTGTGTAGTTCTTCGGCTGAGAGTGTGTCAGCTGTCTTGTGATGGTGTTTGCTGTGTCGTTTTCTTTGTTGCTTTTTACCCAACGCTGCGTTTTCTGGGGAATATTTTAAGTTCCCTTGTGGTTTAGGGATGGTTTGAGTTGAGTTTAATGTCGTAACGTCTTTCACAATTTCAAGACCATGGTTTCATACTATTATAAAAATTTTCAACACAAATATGGAGGATTTCGTTATTTCATCAAACAACCAATGAAACATCTATATTTAAGCTTAACTTAGGTAGGTATTTCAATTGTGTCGGGAAGAATCTTGAAATTGTATCACTCGATGATATGAAAAAAAAAAAGGATCATAATAGCTGTTGAATAATGTGACTATTATTCGATTTTGTGATTTGTTTGGGAATGAAAATTGGAAAGCATAATTCAGTTGTACTATAAAATTAGCTAGATGTTACTTTCACACACGCAAAAAAGAAAAAAGAAAAAAGCTAGATGCTCTTAATGAATTTTTATCGAATAAGATTACAGTTTCGGTTCAAATAGAATGTTCTACTGGAGCACCTCTACTACTCTTTCTGTTTCACTACGTGGTGGAGACTATTGAGCTAAATGGCTTAATTGCGGGCAAGCTGTGATTTAAATTAAAACACCTTTCACTATTAAAGTTTTAAAGGTTCTTTCGATACGGTGGACGGCAAAAGGAGGTGGGGAAGATGCTGGGATGGTTATATGATAATAGTTATAGCTAATTTGATTTTCCCTCAATGATCCTGAAATTTCTATGATGAGATGCTTTCATTGCATGCAACTGAGTTTGATCCCACTTCATATGTTATTTTAGTTTAGTATTCATACTTGAATCACATGTGCATGATTGTTTTTGCTGTGAGATATTGGAGACTTATCAAAATGGTTGTGAGGATTGATGTTTTTGAATTTGCTTGTTCTTCATTTTTGAGTGGAAATTTTGATTGTTACATTGATGCAAACAAGTCAGTCAGTTCAAACAAATGACATCAAGCTGGTACTAAATCTGCAGGCGAGAAGGGCATTAAGAGCCCTGAAAGGACTTGTGAGGCTGCAAGCGCTAATTCGAGGTCATATTATGAGGAAGAGAACTGCAGAAACCATGCGATCGATGCAGGCGTTGTTCCGTGCCCAGGCCCGTGCTAGAACTGCGAAAGCTTCAATTCAAGAATCCTCACATTCAAGTAGCAAGTCATCCCATACAATCCACTCCTTGGTAAACAAAATGCATACTTTTCCCTCCATCTTTTTTTTTCGAAATTTCGGTGCTTCCTTCAATGATTTTTTTGCACATGCCCTTTGTTGATGATGAATGTGGATATGGCTTTCTGTTTCTTTAAGCTTTGGAATTCTATTGTTCTTCTTTTGGGGTGAAGGTGGAAATGGAAGGACAAAGTTGACAAGTGTTGATCCATCTTGTAGCTTTTGTAAAGGACCTTTAAATAAAGATTTTTACAACTGATAAAGATCCACAGAACATAGCGTGGTAGAACAACCAACAGATTGTTTGAGGCCTTATCGTTGGATCTATCTGTTTGAACCGTTACAAGTGACGATGATAACAGTTGAAGGTCGAGTAGCTAAGTCGCCACAAACCGGTAGGTTGCTGTAATTGCTTAGGTTGTTTATTCTGCCTTGACCATTATGTATTCAACAACTGAAGTCAAGTCTGACATGGTGGACGAATTAAAGTCACTTATTTCCATTTGTTAACATTGTGAATACTTTATTGCCATAAAGCATCAAAAGTGCCAAGCTTAATTCTCATCGTGGTGAACAAAGTTTTACTCTCCAGTTCTAGCTTGTCGAAACTTATAAACTAGAGTTACTATTAGATTAGTTATGATGGTGAAAGTCTGCTCGTGATGTGCCACAGGATGTTAGGATGTGATCAGATTCAAAAAAGAGATTTAGATCTTTATTATTTGAACCAACCAGAATTAAGAAAGTTAAGGGTTATTTTGTGGATGTATAAATAGATTTTGTAACAATCTAAGTTTTGTATTTCGTCGACGATCGTGGGTTTTTTCTTTCCTTGAGGGGTTTTCCCATATAAAATTGATGTCTTTTCTCTTTTATTGCTTAATCATGTATGTGAATCGATCCTAACACAGGACCCTGCAACGCCCGAGAAGTTTGAGCAGATACTGCGCTCCAGGATTCCAAAGCATGAGCAATTCCCGAAGCTCGGGGTCAGTGCTCATTGTTTATCCACTTCAAGTCCTCTTTGTTCTCCTAATCCAAGATCCTAATGCTGAATTGCTTTCATGATATGCAGAGAAATGATTCAAGATCAAGAACCCGAGTTGTGATCAATCAAGATCAAGGATGCTGTAGCTCGAGCTGGTCGGAAAGAATGCAGGATGTACAAGCCCCATCCATCTCGGTTGGGGATACCAGCACCAATGGACGCTATTTCAGTTCAGCACAAAGGAACCTGTATGAATACTCTCGTCCTAATTCTGTGCATGCCACTCGTAGCTGCTCCACTTCCAGAGACTCGACAGCTCAGTCCTATGAGGCGATACGATCCTTGAGCGCTGTCAAACTATCAGCACAAGATGATGCTTTCTGTACTGCTGAGAGCAACCCACGGTTCTTCTCGGCTTCCTCAAGGGGTGGCAGCTCCAGATGTAGGCCATTCACTCCAACAAAGAGCGATGGCTCAGCTAGCTGCTTGAGTGCATACTCCGACTGCCCAAGCTACATGGCGTACACTGAATCTGCTAGGGCCAAAGTGAGGTCTGTGAGTGCTCCTAGGCAACGGAAATCCAACTACGGGAGGACAAGTTTGGCTAACAGGTATTCAGTTCATGAGCTCGCTGACACTGCGTCGAGTGCTAACAGGGTCTCTGCAATGCGTCCAAGCTTCACAAGCAAAGTGCACACCGGATCAAGTCATGGGAATCGGCTAGTGGTGCCAGTAAGGGGGAACTCAGTTGGTCACGACAGTAGGTACTCAAACTAAACCGTAGTTTTCTTGATTCTCAAACCCCGTTGGATTCTACAGAGTGCGTCATGGTATTGAAATGTAATTTATGAGCAACAATTCCACTTTTTTTTTTTTGATAAAATATGTACTAAACGCTAACAAGAAATTATATGGAAGAAAGTAAAAGAAGGTGGTTGAGTTCAAAGCTTCTGTATCTGATGTTCTTATTAGTTACTCATCTCATTTTGAGCATGAGTTGGGCTAAAGGCTGATAGTTAGCCTCAAAAAGGGGGCTTGAAGTATACTGCTTTTTTTAAAGCAAATTTCATAATGAGTAGCACTATCCTGCAACGTAATACAGTAGAGCTTCCAATACAAAGGTACTCTGGTGTTCTTTGTCACCGATCCGTGAGCTCTTAATTCCAGTATGCAAACGAAACCTATGTTATCTTAACTCGTTTATACGAAATGACAGGAAGGAAAAACAGAAAGCCAGGGCGAGTGAAACAAACGCATAATACGTATTTATAATGATTCAGACTCTATTGGGAGTCATCTACAATAGAGATAAACCAGCGGCCGACGTAAAATCCATGGATGAATATAACAATTTTCAACCAGATATACAAAATCGAATGTCGCTAATGTATGTTTTACTTTTTCGAGTGGAAACGTCAATGTGGTGCAATGAAAGCGATACATATAGTATTCATTACCTTACAAGATTTTAAGTTTCCCTGGGACAAAATAGACGATGTATGGATTCGGCGGGCAAAAAAAATGAAATATGAAGGTTCTAGTGAGTTCTAACCTCATTGGTAAATCGTTTCACACCCATGTGAATATTGTGTCGCGTACAGGCGATCCTTTTATCATCTTCTTCTCCTCGATAAGAGCATCTATAGTTAATGTGTGGGACAAATGACAATATATGTAGTTGGCGATACATTGAATCGTTGTCATCTAAGTTCCATGGATGTAAAGGGGATTGGGAAATCTGAGAGATGTGGATGGAATTGGAACCTTCTGGAAACAGATAGACACAACCATCTCCCTGTGGATCCCACCATTTCTGTTCATCCTCCCTTTACCCAAAACCTGTTATCATTATTTATCATTTTTTTATTACTCCTTGGAAATTTCTACAAGAGATCTGGAAAAGATTCTCTTTTTTTTCCCGCCCCAACTAAACGATTCCGTAATATACTCCTTTTGGAACGATTTGTGTCCCATTTATATTGGAATTTTATAAAATAATAATATGATTTATTAGTGAAATGTATTATATTAAATGTTGATTATTTTGATATTTTTTTATAATAAAAATTAATAATATATATATAAATTTTAATATTTTGAAACGATCAAATACCGATATTTTGTTTTGAAATTTTTTTTTATTACATCTTAAATTTTTTTTTGTTCAACCCAGATCTAGCGTTGGAAAAAAAAGGGTTGAAGAAACTTCTCCCCGGAAGAGATTGGAAGAAAGTAGGTGGAACAGATCACACCCACCAACACAGATAAACAAATGCCGCGATATCTAAATTATCCACTTGCAGGAGCTAGACTCAATCTTGTTTTGGATCAATCAGTTCTCCGTCAAATCAAGATAAATACCGAAATAGTACTTTTTTTCATCAAACCTTTTTTTTTTTTATCCATCCCTCGAGCTTGAATAATGGACCATGAGTTTATATAAGAGATTTTTATATATAATCATTTTATATTTTAAAATTTTTTAAAAAAATTATCTTGAATTTTTATATTTATAAAAATATTATTCAAATCATATTAACATTTCAAAAACAATACTTAAATCATATTTTATTTTGAAAAATACTACTCGGATATGATATTTTTCAAAATAATTATTCATTATCTTAAAAGAATTATTTTTTTATTATCTAATCTATTCATTAGCCTAAGATTTTCATCAGTGGTTATATTTTATTTTTGAAAAACACTACTCGGATATGATGTTTTTCAAAATAATTATTACCGTTAGTAAAATCATTATAGAATTATTTTTTTATTTTCTAATCTATTCATTAGCCTAAAATTTTCATCACTAGTTGTTTTCACATTATTTTCTCATTTTCGTCATCTTTTATATTTCTTCGCTCGTAGTTATTTTATTAAATTTCTCTAATTCGACAAATTAAATTATAATGATCATTATTTCAGTTATAAAGATAAACATAATAAACAACGAAAAAAGAAAAAAATATATAAAAAATTATTAAAATCAGTAAATTCACTAAGTATGATGACATATGAATTGAATAATTTTTTTATAAATATAAAGATTTGAGATGATTTTTAATAAATTTATAAGATCTTGGATGATTATATATAAAAATCTCTTTATATATATAAAGATCAAATGATAACTAATTGATGACTGACGAGCATTTTTTTTATTTTTAAATAAAGGTTATTTTGAGCAAAAAAATATTGCACTTTTTCAATAAGGCATACTTCCATGATACATTTAACTCCTAGCAGGCGGCATGCATTATTGCTTCAACTAGACATTAAGAAAATTTTATTCATACTTAAAACAAGATGACGGAATAAGTTTAGAAAGAACCCATATATACCTCGAAGTGGAAAACGAATTTATTATATCATATATTTAAATTTAAGTGTGTCTAGAAAAAATAACGATTAAGATGAAAAGATTATGATGGATTCGGAATTTGATTCAACTTGATATTTATGAGTCTTTTAATTAATTGATTTTCATCTCAAAATATATCTTTTATTATATTTTAATTTTAATCATTGATTTTTAAAATATAATTAAATTTAGATGTATTATGTCATTGAAAAACCCATACCTTAAATGCGTAGAAATTCTGCAAATCTAAATTGAACAAAGAACTGCCCTTGAATAACGTGCTGGAGCGATCAGTTCGCCTACATCATTGAACGGCTCCAACAGTGCCGAGCTAAGGCCGAACTTTCCGGAACACACACTCTTCCACTTTCCAAAAGCTTATCGGCATTGTAGATTCACGCTAGGAATAAATGGTTAGTCATGTAGGAGTAGCATATCAAAAGTCAATGACGGCTAAATGCTCACTTGCAAAGTACTCTGCTCTCCCTTCTTAAACATCAGATGCTATCGTTCAATCAAGTGCAAATTGGTTTTTCCTTTGACTCACATAGTGCGTGACAACTAAATTCTTGAATTTATTCACATAAAATAAAAATATCAATACAATAAATTCTCGTATGATATATATTTTATAAAATGATTTCATCTCGAAAACATTTTTCATTTCATCTACAATAGAGATAAACCAGCGGCCGACGTAAGATCCATGGATGAATATAAGAATTTTCAACCAAATATACAAAATCTAATGTCGTTAATGTATGTTTCACTTTCTCGAGTCGAAACGTCAATGTGGTGCAATGAAAGGGATACATATAGTATTCATCACCTTACAAGATTTTAAGTTTACCTGGGACAAAATAGACGATGTATGGATTCGGCGGGCAAAAAAAAATGAAATATGAAGGTTCTAGTGAGTTCTAACCTCATTGGTAAATCGTTTCATACCCATGTGAATATTGTGTCGCGTACAGGCGATCCTTTTATCATCTTCTTCTCTTCTCCTCGATAAGAGCGAGCATCTATAGTTAATTTCTGAAAATATGTGTGGGACAAATGACAATATATGTAGTTGGAGATACATTGAATCGTTGTCATCTAAGTTCCGTGGGTGTGAAGGGGATTGGGAAATCAAAGAGGTGATGATGGAATTGGAACCTTCTGGAAACAGATAGACACAACCATCTCCCTGTGGATCCCACCACTTCATCCACCCTTTACAAAAAAATATGTTATCATTATTTATCATTACTCCTTTGGAAATTTCTACAAGAGATCTGAAAAAGATTCTCTCTCTTTTTTTCCAACAAAAAAGATTCAGTAATATATTCCGTTCTTTCATAAATTATGGAACGATTTGTGTCCCATTAATATTGGAATTTTATAAAATAATAATATGATTTATTAGTGAAATTTATTATATTGAATACTGATTGTTTTTTATATTTTTTTATAATAAAAATTAATAACGTATAAATATATTTTTATATTTTAAATGATCACATAAACAAATATTATCTACAAGATATATTTTATTAAAATATTTTTTTTTTTTTTGTTAGTAGTAAATTCATTACGAGGGGAGGAACATGTTTTGTTTTGAAATTTTTGTTATTACATCTTAAATCTTTTTTTGTTCAACCCAGATCTAGCGTTGGAAAAATAAGGGTTGAAGAAACCTCTCGAAGAGATTGGAAGAAAGTAAATCTTTTTTTTTGTTCAACCCAGATCTAGCGTTGGGAAAAAAAGGGTTGAAGAAACTTCTCGAAGAGATTGGAAGAAAGTAAATCTTTTTTTTGTTCAACCCAGATCTAGCGTTGGGAAAAAAAGGGTTGAAGAAACTTGAGAGTCGGTGGAACAGGTCACACCCACCAATACAGATAAACAAATGCCGCGATATCTAAATTATCCACTTGCAGGAGCTAGACTCACTCTTGTTTTGGATCAATCAGTTCTCCGTCAAATCAAGATAAATACCGAAACGGTACTTTTTTTCATCAAAATCGTTTTTTTTATCCATCCCTCGAGCTTGAATAATGGACCATGAGTTTATATAAGAGATTTTTATATATAATCATTTCATATTTTAAAATTTTTAAAAAAAATTATCTTAATTTTTGTATTTATAAAAATATTATCCAAATCATATGAACATTTCAAAAACCAATACTCAAATCATATTTTATTTTTGAAAAACATTACTCGGATATGATATTTTTCAAAATAATTATTACCATTAGTAAAATTATTATATTGAAAGAATTATTTTTTTTATTGTCTAACCTATTCATCAGCCTAAGATTTCCATCATATGTTGTTTTCACATTATTTTCTCATTTTCGTCATCTTTTATATTTCTTTCATCTTATTTATCTTATTAAATTTCTCTAATTCGACAAGTTAAATCATAACGATCGTTATTTTGGTTATAAAGATGAACATATTAAATAAGAAGAAAGGAAAAAAATATTAAAAATTATTAAAATCAGTGAATTCACTAAGTACGATAATTATTATATAAATTTCATATGATTTGGATAGTGTTTTTATAAATATGAAGATTTGAGATGATTTTTTATATATTTCTGAGATTTAAGATGATCATATATATAAAAATTTATATAAAGGTCAAATGACGACTAATTGACGACTGACGAGCATTTTTTATTTTTAAATAAAGGCTATTTCGGGCGAAAATTTATTGCTCTTTTTCCATGATACATGTAGGGGGGTTAATACATTCAACTCGTAGAAGGCGGCATGCATTATTGCTCCAACTAGAGATTAAGAAAATTTTATTCATAATTAAAACAAGATGACGGTATAAGTTTAGAAAGAACCCATATATATACCTCGAAGTGGAAAAGGTCAAATGACGACTAGCTATCATGTTTGTTTGTTTTTTAAATAAAGGTTATTTTGGGCGAAAACTTATTGCTCTTTTTCAACAAGGCATAATTCCATGATACATGTAGGGTAACATACATTCAACTCCCAGAAAGCGGCATTATTGCTTCAACTAGACATTTAAGAAAATTTTATTCATACTTAAAACAAGATGACGGGATAAGTTTAGAAAGAACCCATATATACCTCAAAGTGGAAAACGAATTTATTTTATCATATATTTAAATTTAAGTATGTCTATAATAAGATTAACGATTAAGATGAAAAGATTATGATGGATTGGAATTTGATTCAACTTGATATTTATGAGTCTTTTAATTAATTGATTTTCATCTCAAGATATATTTTTTATTTATATTTTAATTTTAATCATTGATTTTTAAAACATAATCAAATTTAGATGTATTATGTCATCGACAAACCCATACCTTAAATGCGTAGAAATTATGTAAATCTAAATTGAACGAAGAACTATCCTTGAATAGCGTGCTGGAGCGATCAGTTCGCCCACATCATTGAACGGCTCCAACAGTGCCCCTCCCACGCCTCGTCCACCATCTCGAATCCAACCGTCTTCTCCCCCTCACCTTCCTTCCCTACACACTCTCTATCTTCTCCTTAAACACAATCATAAAAATATTTCAAAAACGTTAATCCCAAACTCAACTCGTTCATATACAACACACCTTTATCCTTCTTCATGACAACATAATCATGCGCCATCACCAACAACAGCCCTGCCGCGCACGGAATTGGGAGAGAGATGAGGTCGACAATCAGGGGTTTAAAGAGACAAACCATGTTGTTGAGGCGAGATTTGAGGTTTGGGGATTTGGATGCCAAAACGAGAGAAATAGTACGTCTCTATTATGTTAAAAAATGCGTCTTTAGATTTGATGAATGTTCGCACGCACTATTTGTAAGAGGGATTATCGTCGCAATATGAAATGTTCTCTCCGTTATCGTCCTGTTCAATTTGCGCCTTATTTCAAATTTGAACAGATGTCTTATTATAACAGTGCAGACACACTGTTTGTTTTTTTAGACAATAATTTTTCGAGCGATTTGCTGAGAATGAATAATTTTTCAAGTTTGCATCTTTTTAGACAATGATTCTCATGCATAGAAAGCGTTGTTGTTGATTCATGAGAGGATTATTGAGAGTGATGTCGTTGTTGATGGTGGATATCATTATCATGAGGAAGAGAACGGATATAATAGGTCTCGTGATGTTAATGGTGGAGGAAATAGGTTGGTAACGAAATTGATGGTTTCGAGGATGCATGTTGAGAGTTTATTTGAGAAAGAGGGAAACATAATCAAGTAAACAAGGATTAAAACAAAAATTCAGATTAGGATTTTGCCTTCTCATCTGAGACGAAAGAGGTGGTGGTGATGGAAGGATCTTTTCGCATGGATGTTATGATGGTGGGAAATGCAGAGAATAAATCGTGATGGTTCCCCATATTTTTATTAATACTTAAGATATTAATAAAAATCATTTTCAAAATAAAATAAAATTTTAATTTCTCATGATCTCCACCATATGAAAATATATAATTTATATAATACTATTACTAATATTTAACGATAAATCTATAGAGAAAAAGATTTAATTATTCTGTCACTCCGTTTTTGAATATGCATCGTTAACCTCTCACTAACTAATATTGCGGTCATTTTTAAAATGAAGGGAGTAGTAGGTTTATATGCAAAGCAAAACAACATACCATGTAAAGTTTGCTTATCATCGACTTAGTCTCTCTTGATGGTTATATATCTATAAGGATAACAAATTCTCCCTTCCTTTGTAATATTTTTTTTATTTAAATCGTTCTAAAATATCTCGTTTAGTAATCTATTTACATAAAAATATTAAAATTCACATTAATACAATAAAAAACTCATTAATATTCAAAAGATATTTTTTTCCCATCAAATTCAATATATTCCATCAAATTTCATATAAATTCAATATACATATAAAATCAAATATTAAATTATTTTCTGTAATAGGAAACTAATGGAGCAACATTAAATTCAAACAAGTCCAAAATTTGGAATACAAATTCAATAAAATATGTCATTAAACTCAAAATATAAAATATTCACGGATCCATGAGTGTGACCACTTATCCCTTCCTTCCAGGGACCCACAAGTGTTTCAACTTGTTCTCTTACGCCTCCCATTTAATCTATGTATGGAAACTTCTGGAAATCGAAGGAAAAACCACCCCCACAAAGCCCCAGCTGTACTTTTCATCCCCAAAACGCACAACCACCACCATGGCGCCGTCGCCAATGGACCAAGCAGTCGAATCCGACTCCCACCGGCCTCTCCCGACTCCGTTCCTCTCGAAAACGTATCAGATCGTCGACGACCCCTCGTCCGACGACCTGATCTCCTGGAACCACGACGGATCCAGCTTCGTCGTCTGGAAGCCGGCCGAGTTCGCCGGTGATCTATTGCCTAAGTACTTCAAGCACAATAACTTCTCCAGCTTCGTCCGCCAGCTCAACACTTACGTAAATTTGTAGTACCAAATAGTTACTCTAGTGTTCGCTCTCTGTTTCATTATATTCCCAATTAAGTTGTCCTGCATTTCAGTAACATAGAATTGGCTGCATCTTTGATTAATCGACCGTAATATGGTCGATTAGTCCGATGATTCGACTCATTAAATGTCAATTGACTCGATCAATTGTCTCATCGTATACTGATTAATCAGTTTGGACCGCGACTCATGCAGTTCTGTTTCAACTGACCTTAGATTTGGATCCGTTTCGCCAGGGATTCCGGAAACTGGTGCCGGATAGATGGGAGTTCGCGAACGACTGCTTCAAGAGAGGCGAGAAGCGGCTCCTCCGCGACATCCTGCGCCGCAAGATGTCTCCCGCCGTTGCCACACCAATTTCACTACCTCCCCTCGCCACAGCAGCAGCAGCTCCGACAGCGGCGGCGGCGATGGCGATGGCGATGGGGATGACATCGTCATCGAACTCCTGCGAAGAACTAGTGCAGTCCCCGCACTCGATCGGAACCGCCCAGAGATCCGCGAACAGTAGCACGCCAGAGCTGGTGGAGGAGAACGAGCGGTTACGGAACGAAAACGCGAGCTATTCCTTTGAACTCAACCATCTGCGCGGACTCTGCAACAATATTCTCGGACTGATGAGCAATTACGCCACCGGCAACCCCCCCGACGATAACACCGCCGCTGCCGCCGCCGGCGGAGGAACGGAGGGGCTGGATCTCATGGCACCGAGAGGCTATGAATGCGGATCTAGCAAAGCGCCGGCGTTGGCGGCGGCGGAGGTGGAGGCTGGGGAGGAGGGGCGGTGCGCGAGGTTGTTCGGAGTCTCGATCGGCGGAAAGCGATCGAGAGACGACGACGAGGAGGCCGAGCAAGCGGGGGAAGGGGAGGAGGAGCCGGCGCCGGATGTCTAAGGATTCGTGATGTGAGATCTCAGCCGTTGGATCGCGACGTGAGTGGGCCCACTTGAAGGTCATCTGATTCGGTCAAGGAAATCGGCGGGTGAGTGGAGGATGATTCGGGTCGGGTTGGACCGGTGGCGGCGGCTGATGTGGAAGAAGCCCCTTGTTGAAACATAGTTGTATTATAAAAGGGGCATGGTGTATGGTTGTTTTGTTCTTGATGTTTCGGTTTTTTGGTCATGTACCTCGGTTGAGTTTCATCAAGTTCTATGCTGGGTTATGAATAAGTTGTAAGTTCATGAATGTACATATCCCATGTATCATAGAAAGGAGATGATCATGTTTTTGCTAATGTTTCAATTCCTAGGTCTATTTATTCGGAGTTGGATATTTGACTGTCAAAGTTGATATTCTGTATCAGATCTCGTAATGGAGAATACTCTATGAGGGGAAAAAAAAAAACCCATTATTCATAATATGTAGATTGAATAAGATTAGATGAATAGAAATAAATTCATTTTCTCATTTTCTTAATAATTACAACCCTTTATTCGACAAAAGAATTTTTGTGGGACGTCATCAATCTTTTTTAAATATTAAATTTTATAATTTTTTAAATAATCTTTATATTAAAAAACATAAAGAGTCCTTTGCACAAATATTATAAAAAAAATTCTATAGTAAAATAAAATAAAAATTATAAATAATCCTATTCTTATTAAAAAAGATTATATAGAATCCTATTATAATTGTTATATATAAATACATAAAATTGTTTTATGAAACGACTATAGGACATCTTTTCAAATGTCAATTTTTATTAAAAAATATATTATAATCTTTATAATAAAAATATAAAAAATATCTGTTACAAAGATTATAAACAATAGATTATGTAGTATCCTACTACAATTATTATATATACAAACAAAATATTATTAATAAAAATATATCACAAACTCAAAGTAAAAACATATAAATACACAAAATCACAATCAAAATAAAATATATAATTTAATTAACACATAGATATATAAAAAGATCATAAATAACATTATTATTTAACATATATAAAAATATATTGATCATTAAAAAAACCTACACAACACGGAGATGAATAATCTAGTTTGATAATTTTTTTAAAAAAAATTAGGATTTTTACGAGAGAAAACAATGTAATAAAAGAAAGATTGCAAACGCATTAAAAAATTCAAAAAATATAAAAATATGGGAATAATTTTAGGATTGGGACGGTGGGAATAAAGATCTATCGTAAAAGTAAAGACAACCAAATGATCCTCAGCAAAGAACCTTACGCATATCGAAGTGCGACCTAGCTCAAAATTGGACCTCATCGGCTGTTATCAACCAACCGTGCCGTGGTGTTATCCGCTCTAATTTCCATTCTTCTTTCCTTCTCTGCTTCTGCTTCTCACATGCTCGCCGTCTTCCCGCTCTGCCACCACCACTTGCTTCGTCTCCATCCCAGAAGACCTCAACACCACACTCGCCCATCAAGGTAAGTTCTCTTCACTCGAATCTTCACTCTCTCTTTCTGTTCTCATAGCTCCAATGGAACCAATGGAATCCCGGTGTTTCGGACTTGTGATTACTCATTAATGTTTCAACGAGTGATTCGTGTTTGTTTTGCTTTGTCTGCTCTGGAAATTTTGTGCTTCCTTTGCTTGATTGCAGTTGAAATTCACCTCATGTAGTATCGAAATTGACTGATGCTTCTTGTGTTGGGCTTATTTGAGCTGTGATTTTGCTTTGGTTCTACTCTTGATTTTCTCTACATCCCTGCGAAATGGGAAAATGTGTTCGTTTGTTTGACTGTAATTTGAACTGGGTTTCTCTTGCTATTGGGTTGATGGTGAGGTTTAGATGCTGATTAGTTGTGCATCCCAATTGTTCGACGAAATGCCACAGTCGGGTGTGTATTTCTGTTCCGGTCTTGCTCTCATCGAGGAAATGTGTGAGTTGATGGTTTCTACATCGAGAGTGGGAAAAAAGAAAGAAAGAACACAATATACATATAAGCCAGGGTCCAGATAGTCTTTCAGGTTTAAGAGGGACGTAAGTCACACATTTCTTCTACTTAGATTTGTAGGGCATTTTGGTTTCCAATTTTTATTAGTCCTTCATGAGCATGGAATTTGGTCAGCCGAATTTACTCAGTGTCGCGTCTAGAGTGGAGTGTCCGAGAGGATATTGTACACGGCACAGCGTACTTTCTGCAGAAACTGAGGTTGTTTTTCTTCAAATATTTAAGTTGCTGTGAAAGCGCCATGAGCCGCTATTACTTTGATTTGGCTCTTTGTTTTCTTTCTGGTTTTGGGCCTGTTGTATTTTCATTAGCAAAATCAAGCAACTCATACGGCATTTCTTTTATCATTTAAGTATTCTTCTCTAGGATGTAGAAGGATGATCGTATGCGCATGTATATATATATATATATATATATATATATATCTTATTTTGTCTTGCGTCTTCTTGCAGGAATCAAATTCGTGAATTTTGCTAGCCAAGGGTGCTTGTTCTATGCTGACCTGATGCTCTAGCTTGGTATTCTTTGTTGCGTTTTGAAGATGGCATCATTAGTCTCAACACGGTTGTTTTTCCTGGTTGGAGGATCGATAACTTGTAGGAAAGTTTCGTTTGTGTCAACGGCCCCTTGTTTTAGAAGAAGTGTTCAGAGTCTGAGTACAATCACATCTGAAAGTGGGCCTCTCGCTGTTTCAGACCTCGGATTAAAGAGGGACTTTCAGGCTGTGAAGAATGATAAAAGAGATCGGCATCTTACATTGGATGCTGTAATTGAAGCACCCCCTAAAAGCAGAGGAAAGACAATTAAAGAAACGAAGGCACCCACGACAAAGAAAACACTTGAAATAGATACGGCCTTGTTCGCTGCTAAGTCCTTCTCCGAGCTTGGTCTCCCTCCTCTGCTGTTAGAAAGGCTACAGCAAGCAGGTTTCTCATCCCCTACTGATATTCAATCGACAGCTATCCCAACGATCCTGCAGAATCATGATGTGGTGATCCAGTCCTACACTGGCTCGGGAAAGACACTTGCGTATCTTCTTCCCGTTCTAGCCGAAGTAGGTCCGCTTAAGTCCAGCTCTGATGAGGCTCCTCCCAAGAAGCGAGAGATAGAAGCTGTGATCGTGGCTCCTTCACGGGAGTTAGGAATGCAGATTGTCAGAGAGGTGGAGAAAATCCTCGGACCATCTGACAAGAAGTTGGTTCAGCAGTTAGTAGGGGGTGCAAACAGATCAAGGCAGGAGGAGGCTCTGAAAAAGAACAAGCCCGCCATCGTTGTCGGAACACCGGGGCGGATAGCAGAAATCAGTGCTGCTGGTAAGCTTCACACCCACAGTTGTCGTTTCTTGGTTCTCGATGAAGTGGACGAACTTCTTGCTTTCAATTTCCGGGAGGACATGCACAGGATATTGGAACACGTGGGGAGAAGGTCCGGTGGTGATCCTAACAAAGGAAGAGATCCTCAAGCCAGGAAGATCGAGAGGCGAACTATCATGGTTTCTGCAACTGTGCCGTTCTCCGTAATCCGTGCGGCAAGAAGCTGGGGAGAAAACCCAGTTCTCGTCAAAGCGAAAAGTGTGTCTTCACTGGACTCAAGCTCTTCACCGGTACTCGCCAATTCTCCTGGTGCCACTCCCAGTCCTACATCAACGGTAACAACCCAACAGGCACAGGCTGCATCAGAAGGCTTGCCTCCAAATCTGAAACACTTCTACTGCATCACCAAATTACAACACAAAGTGGATGCATTGAGGAGATGTGTCCATGCTCTCGATGCTCAAAGCGTAATAGTCTTCATGAACCACAACAGGCAGCTGAAGGACACTGTTTTCAAGCTACAGGCTCGAGGGATGAATGCTGCCGAGCTTCATGGTGACCTTAGCAAGCTTTCTCGATCCACAGTTCTGAAGAAGTTCAAGAGCGGGGAGTGTAGGGTCCTCGTGACCAATGAGCTCGCTGCAAGGGGCTTGGATGTTGCGGAATGTGATCTCGTGGTCAACCTAGACTTACCAACAGATTCCACTCACTATGCACATCGTGCTGGAAGAACCGGACGCCTTGGCAGGAAGGGAATCGTGGTCACTATATGTGAGCAACCTGAGGTGTTCGTCGTGAAGAAAATGGAGAGGCAGCTTGGGGTGGCTATTCAGGCTTGTGACTTCGTTGAAGGGAAACTTCTGGTTACTGAGAAAGAAGAAAAACCTTAATCATGGAGCCTGCCTGCGCCTTGCCAATGCCCATGTCCAAATTCTCTGTGGTTGGTTAATATAGATTTTGGTCAGTCTCCTTGCTTGCAACAGGATTAGGGACGGCCCATTCACGGTGTAGCCGTCGTTAAACTGCGTTGTGTGCCCATTACCATTGCGTGACCGGATGTCTTAGGGTCCTTGTTTCCCTGTTAAGTTTTATTCTATAGTCCAGAATTCCGAGGTGGCGTTGGTGTTGATGATGTGAAGTAAATTTTGTTCAAGTACTTTGCTATTTGTTGTTAGTTGTAATTGAAGTTATTTTGCTGCTATAAAAATTGATGATGCTGATGAAAGATCACTCTAGGGTGGGATTCATGCAAGGAGGGATCTCTTGATAAGCTTTTTAATCTGATTTATTATAATATTATTTATATAATTCATATTATATACATAAAAATTATTGATAAGGATATATATATATTTTAAATCAAATTAAATATTTGAGAATTTTATATCGTGATAATGTTAAAATATTTAAATAGTTATTATTTTTCAATGATGTTATTATAATTAAATAAAAACATAACAATATTGAAACAACTTGTATAAAATAATAAAAAGACATTACAAATTAAATACATTAAATATAAATCATAAATATTATGTCATTAATGCATGATCAACCAAACTTGTTATCAAAATAAACCAAATTTTAATATAAAAAAAATAAATTAGTTATATATATAGAGAAATCTCCTTTCAATAAAGGAATATAAAATTTTGTTTGGAGATCACTCCTTTTTATCGGTGTAAATTGAAAATTCACATGATTAGTAGGATGAAAAAAAGATTTCACATCGCAAAAAAAATAAAATTAAAAAAGACAGAAAAAAAAACCATTGATTTCACATCTTCAATATACAAAAATAACTCAAATTAAAACTTAAATGAAATTTAACATCATCAGTAGGATGAAAAAGAAAATGACAATAAAACAAAAATATTTTGATTAAAAAATTACCGATAAAAATAAAAAGATTTTGATTAAAAATATGTTTCGGAGTGTTTCCAAGAGGGTATAATCAATCACTAGTTTGTGCATCAGTTCCGTTATATAGAAGACAAATATAAATAAATTCGACTGAGTTTGTGAAGATGATAAACACAAAGAACAGACCTAAAATTTTAATATGATTTAAATTATTTTATTAAAAGATATATATTTTATAAGATCTATTAAGATTTATTTCAGATTTATACAATATTATTTTATCCCGAAAAAAATATTACTATTTAGTTAATGAATCAACGAATTTTTTAATTATGGGAATGAAGAATTTGATATATATTTACTTTGATTTTAACATAAAATAGCGTAATTGATCTTACATTAAAAAATAAAAAATAAAAAAATAATCCGATAACTTATTTGGTGCGGGACTGCGAACAAACCCCAAAAAAATAAAAAAGTAACTCTATACTCCCTCCCTTGTCTGCCGCCCTCCTCCGAGAATCATACACTAAACTGAAAGCCTGAAACAAAACCCTAACAACACAGCAGCAGCAGCGTCCCATCGCCTCACCATGCCGTCCCTCTCCCTCAAGAAAAGCTACCGCGTGGCCCACACGATCCAGCAATTCTACACCGGCGGCCCCATCGCAGTCTCCCCCGACGGCGCCTTCCTCGCCTGCTCCTGCGACGACGAGATCAAGATCGTCGACACCTCCACCGCCGCCATCAGGGCCACCTTGGAGGGCCACTTGGCGACGGCGATCGAATTCGAGCCCAATGGGAGGAAGTTGTTCTCGGCCGGGCATAGGACCATTAGGGTTTGGGATTTGGAGACTGGGAAGTGTGAAAGGGAATGGAAGGTGAGGTTTATATTGGTTTGAACATCGACCGTTCGCTGATCATTTGCGCTCAAAGTAATGGGATTGTAACAGATGCTGGGAGGTGAACGTTGGGATGCAACGAGAGGGGATATATATGCTTTTTTGATGTTTGAATTGGGGTATTACTGTTGATGATGAATTAATGATGAAGGCGATGCGGGGTTGAACTATAAGGGTAGATGTCCACATGGGACTGAATTTTTCGGTGTGTTCATGCATTTCGGTTGTGATGGGTTTACATATCATCCACTTTATTTTTTAGTCTTCCCCCACTTTCATTATCGCTAACAAATGCAAAGCTTATCCCCTATCAAGTGTATTTTTTTGTTAACATTTCTGGTAAACCAATGCAAGGTGCCTAGGTCTCGGATTATATGGTCATAGAGGATGTTAAACTTAGTTCTATTCCCGATGTGGTAGTGCGTTGTGTTGGGATGTGATCGAGAGGTTCTGAATTGGATGGTCTGTGAGAAATAATTGGTTTCCTTGTATGGGGAGGGGGATGTATTTATCGATAGTCTTATCCTTGTAGTGAACGAAATGAAAATGTGGGGGCGTGCGTGATAGTGGAATGCATGAGTCATGCTGAGAAGTTTGGGTTTTCAGAAAATGTAAAACCATGTGAATTTGGAAAGTATGCGAGTTATATTACTTTATCTTGTAAGGGATTAGTTTTCTGATGATGCTTTTATATCAAAAGTTTTAACATTTGAATGAAACAAAAGTCTAAATGGATTACTAGATTATCCACAGAATATGCAATTGAGTTATTCCATTTTTTGAGTTGGGGCTGATGAGGAATATGACAGGGACATAATGGACCAGTGATGGCAATGTCTTGTCATCCATCTCTAGGATTACTTGCAACAGCAGGATCTGACAGGAAAGTGCTTGTCTGGAATGTGGATGGTCGATTCTGCACGCATAGCTTCTCTGGGCATAAAGGGGTTATCACCTGTCTCACGTTTCATCCAGATCCAGACCGGCTTCTGGTAAGCTCTGAGCTATTTTGACATCCTTTCTTTTTGCTGATTCATTGTGGCGTACATGGCTTTTGGGCTTCACTTGTGACATTTAGTCTTTGAGTTACTGTGATGTGCTCTGATTTTGGGTTTTGAACTTCTGAATCTATGTTATTCCTTGCGCATTCATGGTTCGCCTCTGCATAATGAATGGGAGAAGTAGAACCAATTGATCCAAGAAGGAAACCTCCATGCACATATTCTGTCATACTTTGTTACTAATAACTTTTTTTATTGAAATGGCATAACTCATAATTATTGTTGTTTCTGCAGCCCTGTAACAGTCATGGACTCATGGTTTATGTTTCTATTGCTTGTTTGAAAAGAAACTTAAAATACTACAAGAATCTTTTCCTTTGTTCTGGTTTGTAGGCGAGAAAATCAGATAGATAGGCAATTTGAAATATTTTTTGTTAGAGTGCCAATATAAAGTGGAGACTGACAAGTCGAGTTAATATCCAGCCCTTTATAGGTTAAGACATTGGATACAGAACTTGATCATAGGACCGTCTGATCCATTTAAACGCTACCCATATAAAAAGCCTCTGTTTTATATAGGGCCTAGGAGAGGGAAAGGTACACAACCTTACCTTTCAAAGAGAGGTTTTTTTACACCGAAAAGACATCTCGGGCCGTTACAGATTTGATAGGACTGTCTGGTCCACATAAATAATGCTAAAATGTATTCTTTTTTCGTTTGAATTTTAGAGAAGTAGTCGTAGAGATGCAAGTATTTAAATAGACACGTCCCTATTCCAATAAAGAAAATATGACCTCAATCACCCAACAAGTTTATAGAGAATATGCTCTATCTGATCCTTCTTTCTTGGGTATAAACAAAGTACAGATACTATTGAGTGCTCCAAGATTGAGAAACCTGTTCTTTATGGGTTTAATGCTGGAGTTATTTTGGAAAGCACGCATTGTGGATACTATTGAGTTGTCAGCTTCTGTTTGTTATTTTTTGTTCTACTATTTCCCAGCATGTCACTCGAGTAGTCTAATTTCTGGCTGTCTCATAGTTCTCAATTTGTTATTCCCGAAAAACGCACTTTGAAATCCCCTGAAATTTCCAAGCTACATAAAGAGGAGATTGTTTTAGTCTGACAAACAAGAACCCATCTCGTCTAGTTCTCTTTTCTTTGTGGAGCTTCTTTCTTAGTTGGGCAGCAAAAATGACAGTTTTCCATGTTGTTTGCAACATGTTCTATTTTCTTGCGACTGTTTATTGAGCAGTTTAATTGTTGTTTTGGATGTTTTTCATGGAGTGCTCTTTAACTGACAACTGAACACTTCTTTTTGCAAGCTTTTCTCTGGAAGTGAAGACACCACCGTACGGGTCTGGGATCTAAAGAAGGCAAAATATGAGGAGAAGAACGATAAGAAGAAAAATAATGTAGTATTGGAAAAACATTTGTCAGCTGTGACTTCTTTAGCGCTATCTGAAGATGGAAGAATCTTGCTTACAGCTGGAAGAGACAAGGTATATTTCATGGTTTTAGATATGGTTTAGTGTATGTTATTGGCTTTGGAATCGAATACTTGACAGCACAGGCTTCATTCTCTTATATCTGAAATCATTCAATTCCAGATGCTTTTATGAGATTATATGTGCATGTGCTGTATGCTATGATACAATATTTCTGAATCAGTTCTGTGAGTTTGAGTAGGAGTGTTCTGACATACTCTTTTGTTTTGCAGTGGAACATACTGTTCTTGTTAGTGATTAGTCATAAAAAAATTAAATATTTTTTACTTTTGGACAATTTTTTTTGTAGTGTACTTTAATTATGCTTGGGTAGCTTCTACACATTTTTGTCCAGCAGTTGTATGGTTAGGGAAAAAAATGCATATGAGACTATGAGTAGGTTTGATGAACTTGCATTTACTGAACTGTATCGATACAACCAATAAGTATGGTTTTTTGGGTGGGAAATCCTGTTTTCTGAAAAGGGATTGTTTGATTTCTTTTCTGGAGAGATGCTCCTAATAAAGTCTAGGATCTTGAAAGTACACAGGAAGCTCGTTTTTGTTGGTGGGCTGGCTATAGTTGTACTCCCGCTTGCAATCCAGCATATGGTTTCTTCATAGAACTTCCCACTAATCTGCTTTGACTTTGAGTGCAATATTTGATTTTTCTGACATGTAATCATTTATTTGTTCGTTATCTTTATCAAAAGTATGCTTTCTTTCTTTTAAACTGGCATTCTACTTGCAGAATGCTTAGGTGTCTTTGCTTATTTTTGCTGCTGTTTAAATTTACATTATGATGGTTACAAATGAAAAGTTACAATCTAACTTTTTAAAGGCTTATGTACTGGATGAGTTGCATTCCAAGTAGAGTAAAATTGTTTTTTTCATAGGCTATATGCAGAGATGTAAGTTCAAATTGTTTGGCACATATTTCAGGTTGTCAATCTCTGGGATCCATATGTCGAAGAGAATCATTGGAGGAAGACTATCCTGACATATGAGGTGCTTGAAACCGTTTGTGTTCTTTATTCAGGGACAACATTGCATTCTTGTCTGTCTTCTGATAAAGGTGGGATGAACAAAACGACATCAGAAGAAGTTTATTTTCTTACTGTTGGGGAACGTGGGATCATACGAATATGGAACTCCAAGAGGTAAATAATCATATGCTTGTAGGTTTCGTTTCTTTTTCTTCTCATTTGGTTGCCTTGGGACTTCACTAGATTCCGCTCGTGTTTCACATGGTGCAGTTGCTTGAAATTCTATCTTAATGTATAGGATGTAGAAATAGTCTGACAACCAATTTCTTAAGGATTTCGGAGGGGCTAACATCCAGGTTTAAATTGTACAAACACTTGATGACATGCTTGCTGAAGTATTTACTGGATGAACCTGATGAACGGATTCACATCTTTTCTCCTGTATGTCTTTTAGATCTTGAAGTATTCAGATCCCACATCAGAGATAACTTTCATTTATCCCATAAAGACGCATTTGACTACAACATATCAAACTCAGAACAGGCTCCCCTCCTTTGCAGACCTAATTGATCTAATAAGCTCATGTATCCTCATTCATCATTTCTGTCAAACACAATAACTAAGCATATCCATCAGAACTAAAACCAAAACATCATAGGATCCTTGAAATAACTAAAGGTATTCATCGTTTCTGCCAAAATCGTTTTAACTATAATTTAGAAGTCTGATTGGAATCAGTTCCCTTAGAATTCAAATGGAACCTGTTAATTTAGAACGAGAAGAGGATTGCAATCCTAATGGATTATAACATTTTATTTTATGCTCTTTAATCTTTATTGTACAGTGCAGTGTGCATGTTTGAGCAGAAGACCTCTGATGTGACTTTCAGCTCTGAGGATGATGACCTCAGAAGAGGTTTTGTTGCTGCTAGTATGCTTCCCGCAGATCAAGGGTTGCTCTGTGTCACTGTTGACCAACAGATTCTTTTCTTTACTCCTCAGAAGGAGTCTGAAGAAGATTTTAATTTAAATCTCAGCAAGCGGCTGTTGGGAAATAATGAAGAGGTTTCAGATATGAAATTCTTGGATGAAGATGAAAAGTTTCTGGCTGTTGCTACAAATATTGAACAAGTATGTTCTTTTTTCTCTGTTACTTTACATGTGTGGAACTTTTGCCCACAGACGTTATTGTGGAGTTTGTATGCGGTTGCTCGAGCTTTGAATGGGTACTATGTTGTAACGTACAAAAAGATGTTCTTACTTGATAATCTAACCAAATGTACTTGCAGGTACGGGTATATGACCTCTCATCCATGTCATGTTCTTATGTATTAGCTGGGCATAGTCAGATTGTTTTGTGTCTTGATACGCTGACACAGAGTGATGGGAGCACGCTCATTGTTACAGGAAGCAAGGACACAACTGTAAGGAGCTGTTTCTTTTTTCCTTTTTTAGCTTCATTGTTTTTGGACTAGTTCCTTTTTCTGAAAGCAAAATTAGAATTTCAATTATTTTTCTTGAAGGGTTTTGGCAGTACACAGATAAACTTCATTCTCTTTTTTTTCCCCCCAATTTTCTGTATATCTTGATCGGATGATGTCATTTGCAGGTTAGAGTATGGGATTCTGTCAGCACTCGCTGCGTAGGAATTGGTAAAGCCCATCAGGAAGCGGTTGGAGCAGTTGCTTTCTCAAAGAAGAAAGGAAAGTTTTTTGTTAGTGGTAGTAGGTGAGTGGTTGACCATCTTTGCTTCATAGTATATTTAATTCTGATCATATGTTCTGTCGCTTGCCTTTTAGGGTCATGTCCTCGTACCAACTAAGCATTTTAAGCTCTTGCAAGATTCTCTCTCATAGCCTGACATTGGTACCATATAAGTGGCCCAGTGACTGTAGTCAACTGATTGTGTGTTAATTTTCTCTTAACAGGCAGGGTTATTTATGTATTTGTAAATGGTATTGTTTTTTTGTTTTTTGTTTTTTTTGGAGATGATACTAGGGCAGAAAATCTTACTTTGGCATTACACCCTTGACCTTTTCTTTTTCAATGACAGAGACCGAACACTCAAGGTGTGGAGCATTGAAGGTATCTCTCTAGATTCTCAACTGGTAAAAAAACTTGAGACAAAGGCACTTGTTCTAGCCCACGACAAGGATATAAATTCCTTGGCTGTTGCACCCAATGATGCTTATGTTTGCAGCGGTTCTCAGGTCAGTTAATATCTTCAGTCCCCCTCTCTGGTTAATGTTATTGAATTGAAGTGCTCAGTAACGAGAGTTGTTCATGTTAGTGTGGTAGATACGAGTGTGGGGGTATATGAGAAGTTAAACTCAATTATTTCTATCTTGTGATAAAACACAGTAAAAAATTGAATACATTTTTATTCAATGAAATTTTGGCTTCTTTCTTGAACCAGGACCGCACTGCCTGTGTTTGGAGGCTTCCAGAACTGGTCTTGGTAGTTAAGCTTGTGGGGCACAAACGTGGAATTTGGTCTGTGGAGTTTTCATGTTTCGATCTTTGTGTTATAACAGCATCTGCTGATAAGACAATAAGATTGTGGTCCATTGCTGATGGTTCCTGCTTGAAAACATTCGAAGGGCACACTGCTAGTGTACTAAGAGCATCCTTCATCTCACGTGGAACCCAATTTGTTTCATGTGGTAAGAAGTCGTGGTTGAGTCATCAATATGTGCAGGTATCTTGCTTCAAGGCTAATTAATGCTTTTTAGGTGCTGATGGTCTGTTGAAGCTCTGGACAATTAAAACAAACGAATGTATCGCTACTTATGATAAGCATGAGGACAAGGTAGGTTGTTATCCTCATTCCTTTTTTATTTGTATGAATAAATTAATTTTTGATTAGTCGTCAGGGTTATGACATCTCTAGCTCAAATGTATCTAATGCTCAAATGTGGACATGCCCGTCAAACCTAGCTATTGACTTTGCATCTGAGAGCCATTTTCTGGCTTATCATGGAATGAAATATATGTCTGTCAGATATTTCTTGTAAATGAGTCCATATGAATTGAAGATAGTAATAGTACTTATCCAAGAGTTCCAGTGACAAGTATGTATTCTCCAATGACGTCCAGTATTTGATATTAAATCATTTCCTAGGCACACTATGTTTTTTGAATTTGTCATTGGGAATATTTAGATCATATCTGGTGCTAATAACTTGTAAGATCTTTATATTTTTCATATATTTGTGCTTCCTATAGATTTTGTTTTTAGTTACTCAAGTCCTGTGACATGCCCTTGTACCATTGCATGTCTAATTACATGAGATTATCCTGTAATTCTGGATTTCTATATATTTTCCCAGGATTCCTTGGTTTGAGGTCTGAGATGCTACACCTAGCTTGTCTTTGCATTTGACTTCTATTCAGTTCTGCAGTAAATAGTTGCTTATCTGTAGGTGTGGGCATTGGCAATTGGTCAGAAAACAGAAATGCTTGCTACTGGTGGAAGTGATGCTCGTATTAACCTATGGCATGATAATACTGCAGCGGAGAAAGAGGAAGCTTTTCAAAAAAAGGTAGCTTTTTCATCTATATACTGTTGCATTGAAGCTATTAACATTGAAAATTACTATATATTTATAATATTAGGGTGGGATTTGGGATGGTGAAGTTGCTGCATACTCTTCTGTGCAGCAAGTATATCTCATCCGTAGATCTTCTTGTATTTTTATCATAAAGGGAAGATCTAGAATTGATACATGTTCGAGATTTATTTGCGAAAAAATCATATAAAAAAACACCAAGGGATGAGATCTTTGTTGGTTCGTTTACTTCCCGCCAATTTCAAGATTTTCTTGCTCATACCCATCTAGGTCAGGAATTTGGTTAAAACTTGGGGGTTGAGGCTAGGACATCAGGTTGTAGAACTGTTAGTTTTCAAGAACAAGCTTGACCTATGGATCTTGATGAGATTTTTTTTTTCAATGGTATGAGAACAACTCCTGCTTTGACCAAAGGTCTTTCATACTAGTTAAGTTGATGGTGGTATTCTTTGTTTCGATGAGTGTCTGTTTTCCTGCAGAGGAAATTTTCCTCTTGTGAAGGGAGAAATTCTTTAGCTCACAATACATGTGGGATTAAAAGAACTACACTCTGCTTGTTTTGATGGAAGCATACTCTGTAGAAACCTAGAATTTCCTAGAGGGACGATTTGTAAGTCTCTTTGTTTCATATTCAATAGACTATCATTTCTTTTGAGGATCATTATCCATTTTTTTGCATCTGATTGCTCATCCGTTGTTAATTACTGTTTGTGGTATTTGCTTATTATTTTTGTATGATGGCTTCTTGTTTTATGACTTCGTGATATGCGGTAAGTGTCAATGATATCTAGACTTCTTGTTGATTGTGATGCTTGGAGGGAAAGAACACAAAAGTAATCATCTTTTGTTTGATAGAGACTTTTCTGATGTGAGTTTATTTCTTCAAGAGAAATTTTACAGGATAAAGTATCTTCGCCTAGGGCTGTTTGTTCAATGTGTTAAAGAAAATAATGGTGTATGGCTGCAAAAATTAATAAAAGAATTTATTCTGACTAGCTGTTGATGTAATTGCAGGAGGAAAACTTTTTGAAGGTTCAAGAACTTGAGAATGCTGTGTTGGATGCTGACTACACCAAGGCAATTAAAATTGCATTTGAACTGCGAAGATCTCAGAAGCTGCTTGAACTTCTCTCTGAAATTCACAGGTCGGACATAATTTGAACGTCAACTCTAGGCTTGTGTATGACTGCAATCCATCTTAACTCATGATGAAAGGCCATGCAGAATTTAACAATTATGGTAGCCAATCTGAATCTTGAGTTCAACTTTCTTAGAGGGTTCAAATCTTAATAGACATAAGAACCTTTTGGTCAAGTGCTCAAGTCCTTTCAGTTAGGTTGCTTCAGTGTGTAGGGCTCATTTAGAGAACAGTATGCGATGGAGGCTAGTCCATGTATCTAGAGGTGTACTTGCTTTCTCATCTGAAGGATAATGTCTTTCAGAGGATTTTACCACGTTCTGAAAAATAGAAGCCATACACCACTATATTTTCATAAGGAGTCTGGTTGTGGTCTAAAAAATGCGGCAATGTTTTCAGCTTCTGGTTTTTTACAGGAAGAAAGAGGCAGAAGATCTCCTGAGGGATTTCCTTGCTGCCCTTAGCAAGGAAGAGCTTCGTCAGCTCCTTGAATACGTCCGAGAGTGGAATACCACAAAGCTCTGCCTAGTTGCTCAATTTGTGCTAAAGCAAATTTTCAGCTTCTTTTCACCAACAGAGATTGTTGAGGTAACATCTGGTTTGATTGACTCGAAAATCTGAATGATCTGTGAGGAGATCGGGTTGATCGAATTCATTTTGATTGGAGGATACAATCAAATTGCTTGGGATTTTCACTCGAATCGAAAGAACACTACAATCAGGGGTGTAGAATAGTAGAATCATTTACCATTCAAGAATTTCTTGTCACGCAACATATCTATTTTCAGTTTGGACTATCTTCTGATGATTATTGTTAAAATCCTGGTAGACGATATCTCGTTGCTATTCTACGTGTCGCTTTGCTAAGCAAATTTATCTAGAGCAGCGACTTCTGATTTTATCTAGTGTGCATCTGATGTCGGTGGCTTGCTAATTTCCCAGTAGAAAAGAGCATTGTTGGATGAATTGGTTTCCATCTTCTGTTCGGTTCTTCCTTCACTAGAAAAAAGGGCGAACTGTTACCATTGGAGGCATTTGACATGATGTTATACTTCCAATATGGGCAGGTAAAAGGGATAGGAGAAATCCTTGAAGGCTTAAAGTCTCATACGGTGAGACTTTGGAACAAATTCGTCAGGTTGGAAGAAAACACAAATCTTTTGGGCTACACTCTGGCAGGCATGTCTATGCTTGAACCAGATGTAGATGATAGAGATGCTAAAAGGCCACGTCGGGAGATCGCATGCTAAGCGTTTATGGAAATGTAAGCTGTGCTGTTGTACAATATCGAGGGTGGAGATGATAGATCACAGACTTTGAGACAGCCTACATCAATGATGGGAGAGTGAAGCTTATCTATCAAGTTATTCTTCCCATGGAAAGGTTTGAAGACGACCTCTGTCAATGAAGCATTTGTATGATTATTATTAGTAGGATATTACAATTTTGACACTAGGTACATTAGATTTTGTATCTGTTGCTCTGAGATGACTGGATTTTTCTTGTAGACAGAACGAGGAGAAAGGGGAATTATGGAAATATTGTGCCCTGCAAAATTTTGGTGCTACTGATCGAGAATGATTTCAAGGGTTATGTACCTCTATTAATCTTAGGTTTTTAGAATATTTTTATGCTGTCGTTTATTGATGAAAAGTGTTCTGTCTGACGTGGCCAGATTGTATGATCGGATGAATCAAGTATTAATCCAAGGCGAAGGCAACACATTAATCATCACAATTAACTACGTGCAATGCATCAGTAACAGCTAGTAACATGTTAGCTACGAGCATCTTATACATTAGCGATTTTATTCATGGAACCACCTCTATATTGTGGCTAAAGCATATTATACCTCAGTTGCATATTTTCATTGGAGCTCTCAGATTTTCAGATTCCACTACAATCGGCTGGAGCAAAAGACAGGGTTTCCTTCACAATATCATAAACCATCAAGGTGTTGCATTGTGCAATATTACCGATGATCGAGTATTCATATGACGGCACCACAGCCAGGCACGTCGCCAGGGAAGATGGCTCTTCAATTAAGTAGTTCTCGCTTGGCAACTCCCAGTCTGTGGTAGTTCATTGCATTGTTGTAAGTTCATTGCATTGTTGGCTAGAACCAGACAGATTCTTGTAAGTTGACGACTTCCTCGGATCTAAGATTGGCGTCGATTGCTTGAAGCAAGAGATACAAGGTTGACATTGCGTCCATATGAGGTCACTTCCTGTGTCCATAACCGCGACAAAGGGTACTTGTGGAGTCCCAATGGCTAATTCCATGAGGTATTCACCATTCCCTGCAGATACTAAAGACTTTCCACTCTGCGGTTCCCACGATCAATAGCTCGTCTGATAAGTTCCAGCTTGGTTAAGTTCTTTGCCAGAGTCGACTTGCCTAAGCGTGGCCCGAAGGCCCATTTGGATACTCCTATGATCATGGAACAAAGTTCCCCTCGAGACCGAGTATGTTGGTATAACGAAGACACAAACTATGAGTAATGTTAGCACCAAAGAGTGTGTGCGCATGATTTCAAGATGAAGGATATTGCGTTTAATTTGCCGGTTTGATGCTTTTTACTCAGGAGAAGCAAAGCTGAAGTGATTTATAGAGAGTGAGAAATAAAATCATTGGTCAAATTCAAACACTTGAATGCATATATACGTCAAAGTTTTGTTCCAAGATTATGTTGTACTACAATTTAATTATCCTCGGGCACTAGCTATATTTCTAGCTAAAAGAACGTAATTCAAATATTAATAGCAACCCATAACAATTCTAACCATGTATTCATCACAAATGCATCTTTGGTCTAGTCTATACTTCATTTGAACATTCGATGCTAATAGTTAATGGCCAAGCTATAGAGAACACAAATGCATATCTTGTTTTGGAATCTAATGGTTCCGCGGCATTATCATAATGGGAAACGAACACAAATGTTATGCAAGTTTGGTGACTTTACAGTCTCCGTCAAATTAATTAAGCTAATGCGTAGAGTTGATTGTCAATTTTAAACATCATAAATAGGACGGGAAACATAAGCATAGTCGATCAAAAATGGATAATTGCCAAACTCAAATCTAAGAGCTCATAGAGTCACCACATTGCCCACCTTACAATATGAAGGTTGATTCTATACACGCTAATGACATTAGAAAGTTAAGGATGATGAATATCTGTCACAAAGACATTACCAATGATGTCACATACAATGGATTATGCTTTGTCCCACCTAACATCCATTCCAGTTGGTCATTCCTAGTACCTAGTGGTGTTATGTAACCCAAAGTCCAGCCCTTTGCCGCCCTAGGCCTAATATAGCCGGTTTACCTTATACAGTGACTGAGTCGACTCTACCCTTTGGATACAGACTCTTTAACTATAGTACGTGTAAAGGCAGTGATGTAGTACATATAAAAAAGAAGAAGTGGTGAATCATGCGAGCCATGTAGTACAATAACAAACATCACTGATCTCAGCAAGTAGAAAGTCATGTAGGCACAACCGCGATGGGCATATCAGCCTCATGTGGATTACAAGAAAACTGTAACACAGACATTTCACAGGTAGTCTCCGTGGTTCAATGATTCTGGCCATCGCATGCCACAGGTACTTTTGAAGGGTGTATATGGTGCATCATAACATGGTGCCAATATACCATGAGGTATCGAGAAAAACGGAGCACAGTAAGGTGAAACTACAAAAAAAAAAAAAAAAAAAAAAAAGGGTAGTCCATATACACAATTATGATCGACAAAAACAAAGATCCTGAAGCTGGCACGTAAAGGTGAATTGCACAAGTTTTAGAAGGGGAAAAAAAAAAAACAAAATGAAAGAAACTAGAAAAGAGAACATGGATGATAATAGGTTCTCTTTGTTCACTCCAGGGTTTTGAGGAGCCTAAACAACGTAGCGGCCTCTCTAATTCGAGAGAACTCGATACAGAAGGCTTGGACTTCAATAAACAGATCTTGAACTGCAGAATCAAATCCAAGGCAAAAAAAAAAAAAAAAACCATTAGCTGCCTTTAATAATCAACCACAAGACAGTCTTAAAGGAGTAATATGCATTCAACAAGACTGTTTTGTCAATAGAAACCACCCTGTTATTCAGATCCACAAAGCACATGCTACTTTTAGATCACGTAAAATAGAGCACGTCTACATTTTAGGTAGTAGAAATTCGATAATAAGTAATAATAATAAAAGTTGCGTAAAAAAACTTTTTCAATTTTTTGAAATAGTCAATGTTGAAGAATAGTTATAATCCACATCTGGAGAATCACTATTCATATTCTCTATATAGAATACATTATTGCTTTCAAATTATCTCCTTCCTCTCTTCCATTTTCTCTCACTTCCATCCCGTCCTATAGAAGGAAAGCTGCATCGCTTGAGCTACAAGCAACACTTATAATTAGAATTAGCTGCATCCCCGCTACTAACAGCATTAGCTTAACTTAATATTTTAATAATACTATTATTTCATTACTAGAATCGAGACCATGATAAAATATTGAGAAGAAAAAGGATTCTACAAATTAATAAAAAAAACTTTTGAGTATGTAAGATAGAGAACATGGATGGAGGTTCTCAATTCCTCATGTGAATGGTCTCATCCTCTGCATTCACATTTGGGAAACATCATTCTAAAGTATAGCTCATAAGAAAAATACCATGAAATATAACTATATACTGGACCTTTGTAACTATATAGCATTAGCAGCAAACTTCGAATTCCGCCACATGTTCGTGGAACCGTCTCGGTATCCAAAAAAGATTTTTATTTTGATTTGCACGATACCTAACAGGAAACTTTCCCTCATTGAAATGAACTCGCAGGCAAAAAAGACACATATTAACTACAGGGAAGAGCTAGCCAGATCAAGGGAGGGAACCAACATACTAGTAGATGTTATCGCTACAAGGCCCATCCATTCTCTTCGATAATAGACCTATAGTTGCTCCAAGTTTACTAGTTGGTCTGCAGGCCCTCGAACTTCAACATATAAAAAGCAAGTTGATTCCCTGGCGTTTAAAACATGTATCACTCCATGAAAATAAAGTTTTCTTCTAAGTGAAAGCTTAACTTCATGTTGTGACAGGCATGAAATTTATACGTTGGAGTTCCCACTCTTACAGAGAGAAAAGTTGCAAAAAGTTTTGATTGTTGATATCAACAAAATAAATAATTTTTAAGTCAAACTCTGGTTCTGATTACAGGAATGAGTATAGATCAATTATCAAGATTTGACCAGTCTCATGCTAGAATAACAATATCCAGCCTCTACATTATACTATACATTGCAACATGCAACAAAAACCGAGTTCGAAAAAGAAAAAGAACCAAAAGAGGGATAATCATACTAACCGTTAATGATCTTATTTCTTATAAGGCTCTGTAGAAAAACACAAACTAGCCTCACAAGTCTGTTCTGCATATACTTGTCCTGCCAGCAGAACCATCACAGAAATGAGAAGTCTATCATTTGTAACTCCTTCAAGACCAAAATTCGCACATCAGAGACACTTTGTTGAAAACTCTATATTTGATAACTAATGGGTAGAATTACACAAGTTTCATATCATAAGTTGGTTTGTAAACTTTGATTTCAATCAACCAAAGAGGGTTGAGCAGAAATGCCTTGCTACAATAACTATTGAAGAATAACTACTAAACCGAAAGCGAAAAAGTGAAAAAAAATAAATCTTTGTAAATATTAATAATCGGGACGATATAGACACTGAAAAAAATTCTCAATCTCCACCATTCTCAATCCATTCATTTTAGTTCAAACTGAAAAAAGGATATCATTAGAGAACTATGACAATCAGCAATACACCACATCTTATTTCCGAGAAATAGAGTTCCATTTGATCTTCCCTTAGTCCACAGGACTCTGACCATTCTTGTTATACCTTTTCTTCTATTCAGAAAAACAAAGGTTTCAGTCAATCCTCCTCTAGTCCAACACAAAGCACAACATACCAATAAAATAAAATAAAATAATAAAATAATAATAAAATTGGTGCAGAGTGATATGGAAAACAACCAGATTTACCCAAACCTATATCAAAGGTTTTCATTCTTGACTGGAACAGATTCAACACAAGAAACTATATCAAAGAAGGTGCAGGAAAAAAGAAACCTTAATATTTTCACACGATGCAATGCAGTTGGTTATGTACATATGGACGAACTCCGTAGGGAGGTCAACTGTTGTCGTTAGTCTGTTAACGACTTCCATTGAGTGTAGACTCATCTCCATATTAATGATAACCATAAGATATCTGCACCAGAATAGAAACCAAACATGATACCAAAAGATCAACATAACATCCAAGTGATTAACATAAATACATATCTGTTTTGCAGTGTCACCAAGTCGAGTACACAAGGACATACTCTGAAATTTCAGGCGAGTTCATCAATTTGATGAGCGCTTCAACTGCAATGAGAGGGTTGTGCTCCACCAGATCCTACGAGGATGGAATATGAAGCAGGGATAATACAACAGTAACTAACATAGGAGTACAAGTCCTAGAAACACATACCGGCAACTTCGATGGAGTCAACCCACAATGATATACCAGCTTCGGATCTTTTGCTAATTCCAGAAGCACTTTCTGTTCACGAGAAATTAGAAAGAACATGAAGCTTGTAAATAGAATATTAACAAGCAAAGCGAAAACAGCTAAGGATGATTTCGGATTACAAATAACATTAGTATCTTAATAAAATTATCACATAATAACATTAGTATCTTAATAAAGTTATCCACCAATACAGATAACCCTAATTAATCTCACATAAGATAAACCACACAATAAATAGAGGTAAGATTTTCTCATATATTTATGCTACATAGCCTACGTTTGGAACTTTGGAATACAAGAATGATTTTGGACGAAATAGAATGTATCATTTGTTACTAGTGGAGATGGTGATGAAACGAGTTACCGCAATCCATTCGAGCTGTTTTCTTGGAGCCAGAGGAAGGGAATCCTCCCCCCCCCCCTCTCAAATTTATTGTTCCATATTTTTATTTCCCTTTATATAAATATTGGGATAATTATTACACCCTCCGTCCCGTGAAATTTGCAACACTTTGACACAAATCACTTCTTTATGATTGTGTTGGCTTCACTAAAATCGACTCTTTTGTCCTTTTGGGTTTGTGAGAGAGAGGAGCGAGAAAAAGAAAAGGACGAGAAAAAATAATGGGATGAGCTAATATAATAAAAAATAAAAAATAAGACTGTTTTGGTAGGTTTGTAGAAAAAAATGTTTGTCTTATGCTTTAGCCTTGATAGATTGTTTTAGATGTACACATTAAAAAATTGATATCTATCAATATGATGTTATACTTCTATTAGCACACTAACAAAGCAGCAACATTCCTGGTTTCAATATTACAGGTTTCATGGGAAAAATACAAAATTGATCCGGTATGGTATCGCCGGTCCGGGAAATTCCTATAATTCCCATACCGTATAGATAATCCGGTACTTTTAGAATTGATTTCCCGTCCCGACCAATTTCGACCGGTATCGGTATGGGACGGTCCGGCTCTTCCGGGTTTTGGTCTGGATCGGGATTTCGGGAACAATTTTGCTCATCCCTACTTCAGGGGTTAAATGGTATTATTCCTATCAATAGTAATGGTTATCACACTGTATAGATGTGATGGAATTGCAAAAAATTCATCACTTGAAGTTTGTAAAGAAATAACTCTCGCAATTGCATGGTATAAAACAACATAGAGAGACATGGGGACAATTATACAAATTATACCCTAATGTGATTCTACTCGAGTAGCATGGTTGCATAAAGTATAGGAGTACCTGTACTTGTGCAGGAGTAAGCGGTCCTTTGAAGGCTTTTGCGATTAAATCTCTGACAGCAACTCCTCTACTTGTATCAGCACACATGCTATAATCCCATATCAGCTCATGATTGCTATCAGGGTTTAGCCAAACCAGCTGTAACTATAGTTAGTAGTACATTCGTTCAAGACAACATCAATTTTAATGACAAAAAAACGAACCTCGTCATCTTGAACAGGTAGCCTTGGGGGAAAAGGCCTGATCCACTTAGGTCCTATTCCTTCTCGGGACACATGTTGCAACAACCCAGTCATTGTTTGACCTCTATTCTCAGATCCAATTTTATGCTTTCCACCAGCTTCAAGCTCAAATCTGATATTACCAATTCAAGTACATGAAAATTTGTCAGCCAAAGAAAAACATCAATGCTTCCAAAAGTGGCTGAAAAACATCAATGCTTCCAAAAGTGGCTGAAAACTATCAACACTTATCCAAAATGGAAAGAATCATACTCTGGAGAATGTACATCACAACCAAGAGGCACGTCAGGATCTGGTACTACATTCTTCACAGAACAATCCCTAAAAAAGGAGTCATAAGGCTCTGGAACAACCTTGATGCTCAATTGTTCTTGCAATTGTTCACGAGATGGGAAAACCTAAAAGGCCAAAAATAAACATTCATAATTAGGAATTGTGGAGTATACATGGAAGTGTCTGTTGCATCCCACTGCGGAAATATCTTATACTGCACAAACCTGAGTACTAAGGCATTAAACCAGGAAATATTTTAATAAGTCGAATACGATCATGTCACTGCGTTTGATATTCATCAAAGAGCTGAATTCGCTGACATTGCAAAAATAAAGAGATCATGAACTTACATTTGTCGCGGAATCAAATGCCTTGATATAATCTCTAGCACACATTTCAAGCACCTGCAGAAACAATCCAACTCTACATTTAAGAAGCAGAAATGAGAACAAGAATATGAATTCAAATTATTGAATCAGCTACATTCACAATAATCTCACACATCAGCCATGCCACACAGGCAGAATGAAAGAAAAAGGAAAATTCCTGCAGCTACGATTTCCTAGCTAATGCCAGTGTAAGCACGATAATCAACCGTATTATAAGAGAAAAATGCCAAACTTCGTAAGGTAGTCTAGCAGTACAGAGTTTCTTCGGGAAAATAAAAGTTAGAGACTTTTAACAAACAAGCATGGATTAATTGGGTTGAAACATTGTAACATTCTCAGCATGGATTCCAATAGACAAACTTACAAAGTAGAAAGTTAGAAACATGGAACCCAAACGGGTAAATAAGTCAATGAGTCCAATGAATCTGGTCAGGACATTCAAAGTGAAATGGTCAAAATGACAAGTGTTGTGATTCCTTAGGAAGAAATTCCACTACCTCGATTCCATTCATTTTGCAACATTTTGACTTTCACACCTGTCAAAGCGAACTTTGACCCGAGCTATGGAACGATAAAACATTGTTTTCCACAAATTTAACATGAAACGTCAATCATTGTTTAAGCTATGTACTTTAAGTGCTAAGGGAAAAATAATGATCAATATATGTATTGACGAGTGAAAAAATACGTTCATGTTGCAATAAAAATGGGACGAACTGCGTAAAAGAAAAAGGAACAGAAAGCAAAAGAGGTTTAACCCATAATGTGTAGAAACACGCAAAGAGAAGTAGAACCTTTTTTCCTGTGCCTGTTTCTATGGTTCCCAACAGTTGGAGAATAAAGGCCCTTTCATAATCCTGAGCTGTTTCATCACATGCACACTGCACCAGAAAAGAAACCAAACTGAAAAGTTGATCAAATTGTTCCAGGTACTGCTCCCCTTGACAATATGAGAAATCTGTTCAAGTTCACATTTGAGACAAAAGGCTAAATGCATAGGAACTTTCAATTGAAAATTTGAAGGGGCTGCAAATAACAGTTTTGGTAGGGAAGAGTATGACAGAATAAACCTTAATGCAAGACAAGGCATACCGAAACTTAAAGAGAGTAGACAATCAGTTAATCACAAGTTCATCATCAGAGTTCTCATCATCAATAAAACCTACGGAGATCATAGCACAGGAAAGAGACCATCACAAATACAATAAATGACCACGTTTCAAAGAAACTTCTAATACACAAGCAATAAAACCTACGGAGATCATAGCACAGGAAAGAGACCATCACAAATACAATAAATGACCACGTTTCAAAGAAACTTCTAATACACAAGCAATAAAACCTACGGAGATCATAGCACAGGAAAGAGACCATCACAAATACAATAAATGACCACGTTTCAAAGAAACTTCTAATACACAAGCAATAAAACCTACGGAGATCATAGCACAGGAAAGAGACCATCACAAATACAATAAATGACCACGTTTCAAAGAAACTTCTAATACACAAGCAATAAAACCTACGGAGATCATAGCACAGGAAAGAGACCATCACAAATACAATAAATGACCACGTTTCAAAGAAACTTCTAATACACAAGCAATACTACATGAGGAGAAATCCCAAAGTTTATTCCACGACAATATCTGCATCATACTTCATCTAAGGAAAAAAGAGGAAGGAAAAATAGTGGAACTTCATTCACAGAGGTTCTCAAAAATAAATCGCACACACTTACGCAAGTTTCCACGAGATTAAGGAAACATATTCTACGACAACGTGCGCAATATCAAAGTACATCAAACTGTTATTGTCCAAGTTTATTCTCCACCTACATTACACAACATTATTCTTCTATACCAAATCTATCCAATAATTGCAAATTTGAAACAACATATCATCTCAGATTGTTTCCAAATGGAATAATTCAAAGCTAACAAGCCTTTTTTCCAACTAATTGTGTCATTTGCATCGACAATACTAAGTTATGGCATGCCTCAGTAGAAAATGACATGTGATACCACATTTTCATTCAGTCTTCCTCTCTACTCTAGCTTCAATAGTTCAATGGCTAGCTACGTTTACGTCCAGCTTACTCTGTACGGAACCTTGGTCATGTGCATGTTTCAGATAAATGTGCCACATAAGCCTCAACATCTTCATGTCTACCACAACAATTTTCTAATATTATGGCATTTAATTGGACATAGACTCTGCTTCATATTACATTTAAAAACACATACCTCATAAAATTTCGCCCAAACTTAACTCGTCATTCAGTATTCATTCATTTCATCCTCCATCCAAATCTGACCCATGGGCATATTCTCATCAATCATGATGCAACTGTCAAATCAATCCATACCATTGGCCAAAAATAATTGGAAAATGTTTTCAAGATAGTTGTTTGCCACAAAAAATATATCACCATCTACCTCTTATTATCTTACCCGCATCATCCATATGATAAAGTTGAGATTTAGGACACATGTACACCTTTGCTTCTTTTCTTTATGTAATGGGTTGGATTTGTTGAGATACAATAATATAATGGGCCCACTACCATCAGTTCGGTGAAAGAAATTGTTCCTTGACATGATATCAGAGAAAGATGTGACTGTGAGATCAAAAGTTTAAATCCTGCAACTCCCAATCGTTGTGTTTGTGCGACACTTGGTTTGTGTTGGGCCAGTACATTGTCCACATAAAGCACAAATGGGCTTTCGCGTGAGAAAAAGTGTAAGACACAAATAATATAATAAGCCTACAACCATCAGTTCGAACTTTTGATAAAAATGATTTTGCGACAGGCCTATAGGAAGGAACCCCAACGCAAACATTAAGATTCTGAAACAGAGCCAACCATTCAATATTCTGTAATAATAACCGTTCACTAAACATCAGTAGCTGGATTTATTATTATTATTATTATTTTGATAATGAGCAGGAACGGCTTTCAACACTACACATTCCAAGGATAACTCTAAGGCCATTTAACTGATTTTAAAAGCTTTTTAGCGATGAAGTAATCTAGAGATCACTGACAGTGTGACAGATTTCAATCCAATTACTAATGTCCTTCCCCTTTGTCCCCTAATTTCCCTTCTCTCCTACCCTTCCTGACATCAGTGATTCGACATATTAGTAATTACAATAATAAGAATTTGAGTGTATGCATAGAAAACAATTTGCACGAACTGCATGAAACAGATAATGGATAGGAGGCCAAGTTAGTTCATTACTTCATTAGAATAAGAAAAGCAAGATCTCAGCACAACAAACAGCTTCAGGAAATAAAGCAAACACAGTAAACATCTGTTTACTCCTACAAATAACAAACACAGGAAATAAAGCACGAACAGTGTAGCAAATCACACTGTTCGAGGAACATGAAAATCCAAATTTCTTACCGCTACAATAGAAGAAATAAATGGATTCATGGAAGGCTTGTGGGCAGCATAAGCATGATGAAGAATGCAGAGCGCCACAAGCCGTTGAGGTGCATCAAACAAACATTTATCCTGAAGAAACAAAAAAATAAGTTTAGTCATTCAAAATATAAGGAAAGGGTCAAGCTACAAAGCATGCATACATGTTTCCTAACTAACGATATCACAGTAATGTCAAAGGGAAAACAAAGCAAAAACAACGATAAATTTGCAGTTGGTACATGACCCATGATTGTATCACACATGACAGTAGCCCCTTGTACTTTCATCACATCTTCTTAAGAGCTGTTTGATATCGTTTTTGTTTCTAACTTTCTGTTTTTGTTTCGCAAGCTTATGAAAAAGAAGTGTTTGGTAGCAATTTCTGTTTTTTAAACGGTTAAAACAAAAACAAAAACAAAAAAGATTTTCAATTTATGTTTCTTATTTCATATGAGCACAACATTCAACATTTTTTTTATTAAAAAACATTTTATTTTGTAACGTGCTAATAATTTTCGTTATTGGTTTTTGTTGGATGTATTGATTTTGGTTTTTACAATTTTCAGTAGTGATACCAATCAACCTCTGATGCGCTATTTGATATTGCTACTCAAAACTATAAAAACAAAAACCAGTAACAGAGAAAAAATTATAATGATAAAGAAGGTGAAATTTTTGGTTGGTAAATTGGACCTAATGGCCTTACTTGGGCCAAGATTCATACAGGATCCAATTATACATCAATAATTGTTTATCGTAAGACATCAATGATTATTACGTTACATACTTTAATTATACGTTTTTTGCGAAACGATCAAGCATTATTTATTTGTATTAAATAGTACTCCCTTCGTTTCAATACACTTGCTACACTTTGCTTTTCGAGTTTTCCAAATTTAGTTATAACATTATCATTTTTGGTAAAATTTTCACATAAAAAATATCAAAACAATCATTATCTATTATAGTACACTTCATTACCTCATCTTTCAACTGCCAAAGTGAACTCCACTATTACTAAGAAAAATAGTTTTTCTTCACCAAAACTCACAAAGCTCTACACATAAAACTTCTTTCCGGGAACAAAAGGTTGCAAGCAATATAGGGCAGAAAGAGTGGAGAATCACTGTTGTCATATCATAATGACTAACCATAGCATACCAAGAACCGTCATAAAGTTCGTAACCCTAAACACAGCATACCAAGAACCGTTAGAATGACTAACCATAGCAAACCTAGCGACAAGCGTAGTCATCAATTAGATCATTTTTTCCTACCCGTAATTCTTCACATTGCAAACATAAAATCACACAACAAACCCTAAATCTCCAAGCATCACCATCCTAAACCATGCAACCAAATCAAATCCAAATCCAAACTAAACAACAAAACCCTAACCAAAACACGATCCATTGCCGCCGCCACCACCACAAAACCCTAATCCGCCTCCCTCCAAGCCCACACTTCGAATCCAACACTCAATTCAACAACAACAATACAAATCAATTGGATCAAAGAGAGAGAGTGTTTTCAACCTCGAGGAGAGTGGAGATTGCCGTGCAAATCCGGAACCGGAGAGATGCGGTCGGCGATGCGAAGGTGGAGCCGATATCGGCGATGATGTCGTTGAAGGGGCGGTGATCGGCGTTGATGAGGGCGAAGAGAGACGATGCTTCTTCCACGCTCAGCATCTTCGCCGTCGCACTTTTTGATCTTCGAGATGAGAGTGAGATAATGAGAGCTAAGCGAAGAGATGATGGGTAATGCGAAGTCAATTATATATATTGGTTGCTACAATAGCAACGTATAAGCAACCATAGTTAGTACAGTAGGGAACGACCAAAAATACGGTACAAAAATTTTACCTGTATAGTATTTCAGGATGAAAAAATTTTAAGGATTAAAAACAACTCAAAAAAACATAAACCTCAAAAATATGATACGTGTATATAAGAATACAATATGTCATGTTATGCAAAATACGAGATGAAAAATATGACTTTTTCTTTTGCATATATTTTTTAATTTATTGCATGATAAAACTAAATTTATAATAAAAATCATATATATGAATCAATAATAATATCCATACATGATCTTAAAATTAAAAAATCCGTGTTTAAAGATGAATACTTACTCCAAGATACTACTATTCTAACAACTTATAAAAAAAATGTATTCTAACGAGACAGCCAAATCAGATAAAAAATTGATCCATTCGCAAAAAAATTAGATTTTTCACATTTACATGAAAATCCTACTTAATGATGATAATTAAGCACAATTTAATATCTCTTAATCGCTTTTGATCATCGAGATTCATTACGTAGCCTCGCAACGATGATATACTCCCTACGCATTATAACAATCCCAAAGAAAAACATAAACAAAGACATAATCATCAAAAATAAGAATATTAAGAAATGAAAAAAAAAAACTTCTTTGAAAAACGTTCCAATGCCTTACTGTCATGCACTAACATTCTTTGATCATAAACAATGGAATTAGTCGAACGAGCAATCATCTACAGAGGGAAAACAGAAAGGAAGTTTCTTGGCTGTATCAATGCTGCTGTTTTTGTTTGTGAGCTGGTTATACGGAGAAGTACTTTATTTCATCCCCTCGTTAGTGTTCAACATCATTGTAGCATGTTCTCCATATGTTGCAGATCTGGCCTCTCTGTACATGTCTGCATTTTAACGGTAAAGAGCCCGACGCTTCACCATTGCATTTATCTGGATTTGGGCCGACCATGGCTCTGCACTTTTGCTCAGGATTGGGAGATACAAAGCTCACAATGATCTCTATTGTTGCATTGGGATACAACTTAAGAGGCATTACTCCACTCTAGTGGTGCAGGCGTGAACAGCCGCCTTCATTTCCTCCTCAGTCAATGATGCTTGAACCATCACCTGCACCATAATGAACTGAAGCTATCAGCTATGGCACATTCTAGAAAAAAACCAAGAAACTCAGAATCAGGTCTACTGTGAACTGCCAAATCGAATGCAGCGGCCTTTAAAGGCTGAGCCAGCAGGGTAGCTACTTTGATAGAAAGGTATACCAGCAACCTAGGCCAAAATGACAAGCCAGCTGCTGTGGATTTGCAATGGTGCAAATCCGGAAGCTCAGTAGCCATAGCTTCCCAACTTTTTCAGATAAGACAAAAGAAGCAATCGACTCCTAGGTTTAGTAACCGTTTGAAAATCCAAACTCCCGATCCCATTAATCGTTTTGGAAGAGAAAAATGGCTTCTCAGACAATGCTTGGCACAGATGGTAATTATATTCTGCCGGAAAATGCTCAGATAATTCTGGACACAGAATTTGTGAATACTCTTCTCCACTACATAGTTGCAGTGAAAAAACTATAAGCATTCATTCTTGCTATCGACTAGTTTAGGTTCTATACTTGAAAAGATAACATTTCGAGCTATTTCTACAACTAAAATGAACTTTTGCACATCAGAGAATTATCCAAGGTGATTTCCAGGTATTAGACAAACCACTACTATGGAATCCGCTAACCCCCTTGCATCCCGCATGTAGAGAAAAATCCATCCAAGCACGACTTAGAAAGAAACATATATATTAAATGTTGTCCATTGGCACTGATCTGCATACTAGTCCATGCATACAACTATGGACTAAACCAGAGGTCCATATGCCCTCAAATTAGTTATATACATGAAAATCTTAATTCTCAAACGAATCATGTAAATGCATAGCCCGGCCTGCAAGCCCCCACCACCTCCAACCCCCCCTTTTTTTCTTTTTTCTTTTTTCGGTTAGATCATTAAGGTGAAGAAGTCTATCCTAGTGAACTTTTTCTGATGGCCTCATTCTAGGTTTCTTTGAGACTTCGAACATTTACACAAGTCTCCATATATCTTCTCAAAAGTGTCCCACGGCATCTAAAAATATTGGTGATAAGCGTTTGTTTGAGGAGCAGGAGATGCATACACTACATATAGTTCGCACTTACGTCTTGTACTTTGTTCTCTGATCGAGCAAGTAACTTGTATTCATCCTTGACAACAGATGCCATGTAAACCTAGAAAAAGAGGTCATTTCGACAATTAGGTTACAGGAAGTCTCGTAAACAAGGTTTAGTTTATTACTTGTTTTTTGCCCATTTAGGAGGCAACAGTAATTATATTTCCCCAAGAAAATACTTGTATCGTTAAATCAAAATAAGGCATTGAAACCTTTAATAATACCTGAAAAGTTGGAGCTAGACCGGGGCTCAAGAATAACCGACCCTTCGACACATTATGAACTTTCTCAATCTTCTCCAGCTCTTGAATAAGTGCATCTACCTCAGGCCACTGATCAGATAAAATGGTTTACATGATCAAGGTCAGGCCACAACAAAACGAATGCAATTAAAGATAAAGAAAGAGGCACAGCACATATTTGTTTTGGATTCTACCTTTGAATTTACCAGGCCAAAGTCGAAAACAAAAAGGTCAGTTTTCTACCTGGATTAGACCCAGATCACGAAAAAAAACCCTAACTGATGCTTATTTGTTTTCATGAAACAGCATTTGGCACCCTCTCCATGGCCACTATGCAGTTGTGCTACACTTGTGGTGATTTTGATCCCCATGCTAACGCATAGGTGCTATTTCCTTTATTTTCAGATCATCACATCTGTATTAAGTACAATTTTGAGAAGATCGTTATCCCTCAAAACAATATTTGATGTACATAACGAGTGGTAAGGGAAAGGAAGAATGTTGGATTGGCTGCTTTAGAATAAGACAGTATCTCAGAGCTTAAAAACACCATGCATAACAAATACATGCTAAGGACCCGAGAAAAGGCCCTATAAAGCAACAAGAACTCAGTCCCCAAAGAAAAAAAAATTAAAGTAGCCAGACAGCTTATTTCATCTGGGTTATAGTTACTAAGATCTCTTTAATACATGTCTTGGAAATTCTAGCTTGGCCACATCAAACCTCTGATTTTAACTCGAAACCAATTGAAAATATGTGGGGGTAGCTCTGGATCTTATCACTTGTAATGAGATCCCTCTATCTGATGTGCCGATCGTTGAGATCCCTCTATCTAATGTGGATTTCTCAATAGACCAAATTAACATCTCTAGTGCCAAGAGGCTCCGGTTTAGATAGGGGCGAGAGATGGATATGGATAGCCTTACAACACAAAGCGGCTGTTTAAATCACGAATCGAACTAGTGGCCACGACAACCTCAACAGAAGTGATTGTTGTTTCAACCGAGAATCAAAATTCGGGCTAAGACAACCTTAACAGAAGAGACTAATCTATAAGTTGTACTCGTCCGGTTGAAATTGAGGAGGTCCGTTTTCAACCTAATGTCAACCACTCAACCTCAATTTGTTTCCAAATTCCTAGTCGAGATGTATGATTTAGACAAGAGCTTGTCATAGTTATTAACAAGTTCACAGATATTTAAATGAACCTACTTGTTTGCAATTCTCAACATGTCCGCAAGAATACCTCTTCGGGCATGAGGCTTGCACATGAAATTTGGCCGGGCCTACATGTGTGATACTAGTCATTGGCTCTATTCAGCTCTCATATTATAATAAACCTTTGGGACTCTAACTCAAAACCAATCGACAATTAATGGAATAACCTAGGAATCTAGGATCTTATATGCACTTGCGATGAACAATCTCTATCCAATGCGGTTCTTATATTCCAGCATGCCTAAGTTATATTAAGTGCTTCCTCAGAAAACTCATTAATGTATGACTCAAAGAACTGCAAGAGTGGTGAGAGAACCCAGTAACTGAGGCCTTAACATCCCGGAAAAAAGCTTCACAGTAGGATCATATATGAATGCCCCACTTCCTTGACACAAAATGTTGAGCAAAATTTCCCTGGTAGCTATTGCACATATTCTGAATGGTTTTCAATTTTAGAATGATGGTTCAGAAGAAGAAGAATTCTTCTCGGAGTTTGTGCATAAAAGTATCGCAGAAGATTGCCGAAAAGGACAACATTCCTTTAAAGAAAAAAAGGATCGCAGAAGAAAGATGGATGTATTCTGCACATATTCCACACCATCAAGAAGGGGATATAACGAACCTCATAATCTGTTTGATTTTCTTCCAATGACCCGTTCAGAGCACCCACACCTTGAGATACAGAATCCTTCAGGGGATCTGCCTGCTGTACAAAGTAGAGTATCGATTCGTATGCTTCTAAGAAATAGACATCATTCAATATTCAATATCGATCAATATACTATCTAAATTCACAAAGTCACAAAGTTTCTTGTTCTTTCATGGAATGCCACATCCTGGAATGACATGGCATGTTGGTACTAATAGAAATTTTTTTAAAGGGCATTAAGGGTGTTCCATTATAGCATTTAGTTCATATAACTGAATGTTATCAAAGCTGAAATTAAATATAGGAGTTATGAAACCATTCCATTACTTTCTCCTCCCAGCATCTCTTCAAATCAACCGATCAGCTCATGGAGTCATGGGTGTACATTTTCATCCAGCCACACCCGCAGCCCTCGAGTTGGATATGTCCATCAATATTTTCTCAATAGCGGACTTACTTCCCAATGGGTGTGCCCAACTCGGATAAATCTTCAAAGATGGAGATACTTCATATGCCAAACACTATCGTGTAAGCTTTGACTTCTCATTTTCTTGGCTTTTAATTTTAATAATAGATAGATTGTTGTGTGTTCTCATTTCTTTTTTTTTTTTAAACAAGACCATGTAGTGCCTATTATACTGTTAATGTTTCTTACAATAGGTAACAACAGATACTTGAACATCTTATTATACTTCTATTTCAGGATCATGTGCGAGAACCTAAAGCAAGATACAGAGATTTTTGTAGGGGTTTGTGTGCGAAATTCAGTTTGATCTATCGGGGAGGGCATGTTGATATTGTATACCATTTCCTGCTTTATGGTAAATGGTTTCATCAAATTAAGTTTGATTAGTCTTTGAGAAAGTATTCTGATCAAGATTTGAGTTGGGTCTAGGTAAGAGTTCACTGGCAGGCCTTGATGCGCTCGTAAGGGTATTACTAACTTTGACTATTGAGCTTCGACGTATTTCTTTGGTCAATACTTGGTTGGGAACATGGCTTATATCTAAGGGTTGGTTAAACTTTGGGGTTTGCTGGAGCGGTTCTCAATGGTTCTCAGATTGTGTAATTGCTTTGTGGCTATTGGCTTGGATTTGGTGTAGTCATATTTGAGTTTGTTTTCTTGTAGTCCTAGTCATTTATGCTGGCTTGTTATTTGCTAGCTTATGATCTAGCCAGCTTGCTATTGGCCTCCTTGTACTCCAAATATGGAGAAAAAAACCTTTCCATGTTCTATTCTACGATTCTTTAATTCCTATGATTTTTTGACAAGTTGATTGTCGATATGATATTCTGCACGCAAAACTCAGATTAAGGGCTGATCTTATATTTATATCTTGATTTATAGAGCAAATGGTACAAGGAGGGAGTGCCTTCTCCACAATCTAAGCTTCAAGAACATCACGTTAAAATAGAAATACCTCCATGGTTTGTTATGTAAGTGTTAGCTTTTATGACAGATCACGTCCTTTGATAGTGTTAATTTTATGATATTGGGATTAAAGTTTTTCCCTGGTGCATGATGTACAAGCTCAATTTCTGTCTAGAACTAGAAGTCCTTTCAGTATGATGTCTTTATATAGAAAGAGTATATCCAGGACTCCTTTTGTCTTTCAAAGACTATTCGAGGAGTGATATTTGATCCCTATCATTTGCTTTCTCATCAAACTTCTAGTTAAAAATTTTATTTTGAGATTGAATTGCATTTGATAAATTGAAGTCTCTCATCCAATTTCACTGGTATTTTCCCCTTTTCTTCCTGAAGTTCATTGGTTTTCTTGTAAAAGAATTTTTTTTTCCAACTTTGAGAGGAATTTGTTTTCACAATATCTTCAAGAATCAAGTTCTCCTCATTTATCCTTAAAAAAAGGTTCTCATTTATTCGATTGTAAAAAAAAAAACATATTGGTAAGTTGTTTCCTCCATCAGTATCAAAACATTAGTATACTATTATTCAATACAGTATGCAAATAGCCGTGCAGCGAGCGGGTAGAGAACTTGTATATAAGGTAAGGGGGAAAAAAGTAGACCAGAACCTAAATGGACAAATTGATCAAAGAGAGGCAGTATGATTACCGTGACTTCCTTCAAGGACAAGAAAATATGCTCACGTGCAAAATCCAGACGGTGAACTTTAGCCTCGACAACCTGCACTAAGGCAAGCCTCTTCAGACGTTCTTCACATCAGACAAAGAGTACTGTGTTACATCATGCATCGTTAATCTTAGATCAAAGTTCAATATTATGCATATAAACAGGTCATGAGACAATGTCTGGCTGATACATTCGGCAATAACAGCAACACTCCAGCCTCGTACTATCCTCATATTACTCAGCACATCATGAGAGGGGATCATTTTGCAAAAGCAAGGAGAGAGGCAGAGAGGAGCACAAGTACTGCAGGCAGCCAGGCTACAAGCTTGAGGGGCAGTTTCATATGAATTAAATAATTTGAAAAAAGCTAACTATAGCATGAGTTCCTTGACAACATAAATTATTCATGAGTTCACTTCTAAATCCGGCTCCTTGATCAAAGCAAATAGATATGTTTTGCAACGACCATAACAGAAAAGGAGATCGGGCTTAAGCCATGAGGCAATGCCTGGAAAAAGGGAAGACCTCATAATACCTGGCCAATTCTGAACAACATTCCAGGGTCTGCGGATGAATCCCATGATATTTCTGTCTGGTGAATGAGGGCAGGTACTCCTTCAACCTACAAAATTGTAATATTAATATGTGAATAAACGTAGACAGAAAAAATGTTATTGTTCATTAATCAAGTCAGACTCCACACTCACATAATTAGCCAAAATGAGGTAAGTAAAACTCACTGTCAAGGATATGTGAATAAGTTTAGTAAGAAGAAAGTTATATTTTATTTATCAAATAAGACTCTGCATTTACATCATCAGTCTGAAAAATGATGAGCAAAAATTACTGTCAAGAAGCGTTACCTAAGTGGTAAAGAAACCTTTCTCCTAACCAAACTGTTGAGTGTAAACACTCCCCGAGGATATCAACAATTTCTGTCTAAATAAAAATAAGTAGGTAAGACGGCATACATCTCACCCTCCACCGATCTTGTCTTGACCAGATAAACTTGCTTGTTGCTTATTTTGTCTTTTTAAGGTAAGAAATAAATTGCCATTTTAAAAAAGCTCGTTTAGTATTGGGAAATACTCCCTCCGTTCCTCAAAAATATTTTGCACGAGAATCGATACGTGTGTTGAGTTTTATATGTAATTTGAAGGTTTATGAGAGGAAGGAGAGAAAAAATGAGAGAAGAACCGATAATGGGATGAGCTGATATATGATATAAAGAGTAAAGGTGTTTTGATATTTTAGAAGAAAAAAATTCCAAATAAGAAAAACTTGTATTTTTATTTTTTTTGAATTTTTTGTAGGACATTTAAAATAAAAAAAAGTGTTGTATTTTTGTGAGACGGAAGAAGTAATAACTAAGGTCGGTATGTTCTTATAAGTGTGACTTCAATTACTAATAGGTGACTTTAAACCATGGAAACCATAATTAAATTGTAACTACCAGTAATAATTGATGATTGCTTTAATATCAAAAGATCAATAGTTGATACTTAAAAAAAAAAAGGATCAATATTTGATGCCATGTTTATACTAGCATAAGAACATCCTAACTCTTAGACAAGGCATCAATGATAATCATGAAAACTTGACATACTAACAGATTCATTCATTAGACGATGACAAATAGTAATGCAAGGTGAAACAGGGAACAACTTATGGGAACCATGCCAAGAATGCGATGAAGCATAACAAAAAAATACTTGAAAACGTCGGGTGAATCTTCAGGTAACTACCAAGCACCAATAAGTTTTCTGAAATACTTGGCTCAAGTCAGGTCACCGTGGTAATCATTATCTGGGTTTTTTAGTCCACTAATCATTATCAGATTAGCATCAGCCACATGAATAGACTCTTTCTCAGATCTTCACAATGAAACCCATTAACATTTTCAAGTTGCAACATCCCAGCTCTTGAATCAAGTTTAGATCCACAAGAAATCCGAGCATGCACAACTTTCGACTCACCTCGACAAAAACTCCAAAAGAGGCTATGCTCGTAATGCGACACTCGACCATGTCAACAGTTCGAAGCCTTGCCTACAATAACAGGTTGTGAGGGCGTGAGCGAAATTTAATTTTTTATACTTCCAAGGAGAATTGCATCATCAATAAAAGAGAATCATCATTTTCAAAGTCTTGAATCCAACTAAGACCATCACATGACTTCTTTATGATAAAGGTTCATTGTTCGTAAACAACTGGACTCGAAGTTTGTCGTCTGGCCAATAAATCAAAGCAATTCTCTAACTGCCGCAATTAAAAAACATGGACGATCAATAACAGAATTAGCAATAGCTACATTTCTTTTACCATGAGATCTCTCCTCTTTTCAACCTTCTCTTCCTTCTCTTTTCGCAATGTACAGAAGATGAGCTTTCCAGAGTTTTTGTCAACAACACTAACATCCACTTTGATCCGCTGAAAGCACATTTAACTTCTCAGCAGAATGATTCAAATAAAAGAAGATTGCTGAGCAGCCTTATTCGGCGCTGAGAATTGACATTCTAGTTTCAACAAGAATGACAAACCTGACCAATAAATGATGAAACAAACTGAATCTTTTCCTGTTCATACACTCTGCGGACATCTTCCACTCCCATGTCTTCTGTGATTTGGACTTCAGAATTTTTGCGAGCTTCAGAAGAAGTAATTACAAATGGAGCCTGATAAATTCTTGAAGCGCCTGACCCTAGCCTGAATTTAGATAGATCCAAACCCTTTTTTCTCAGCCATGGTTCAAAAGCAAGGAACTTCCATCTAGCAGTTAGCGAGCCATATGGTAACAACCCTATCAGTGATCCAAATGATACCTGAAATACGTACAATTGAGTTCTATGAATCAACAAACTACAGTAATGAGAAGCGCTCAGGATAAAAAGAAAAATTTTTAGCACGAGCAAAACAAAAAGTTGAGAAGGTTGCTAATGAGACTTCATCTTACATAAAATCCTCTGGTGCTACAACTAATAATCTCCACTTCTTCCTTGAGTTTGCTGTTAAAGAGATTTTCCGCTCTTTCCCAGTCAGCATCATTGAGCTGCCACAGTACCAGAGTATGAGGAGTTGGCGATGTCATGATCAAATGCTCGTGTAATAAACATCGTGGACCTACCATTGGAGGCGAAGGAAGCAAGGAATTTCTTATGTCACCATAGCTTCCATCAAGAAGAGTCTCTTGTACGTAAACTTCATGTAGTGCACTAGACTTCACCACTGGTGTTCCACTTGGTCTAATCTCATAAACAGAAGCAGTCAGGAAAACAAACAAACAATGAAGACAGAGTATAAGAGAAGATGCTCTTTCTTGTTCTATTGTTCTTCTTGCTGTTTCCGTTGTATCTTCTTCATTGTTGCTTTGTTGCTCTACTATGAGTTTACTAACATGTGATTGAATGCACGACAACAAATCATATATGTTACCTTCTTGTTCCTCGAAGTACCGTGTAGGCTGAAAAATCAGTGCTGATAGATTTCAAAACTTGAGCTTCAGTAACTTTATTCTGTCCCCAATAACCCTCATGATTCGGCTCAAGCAACTGCACCTTGAAAATCCACCATTAATTCCGAAGGAACAAACGGAAGGACAAATTTAGCATCATGACACTAAAACACCATGTTACCTACTTCAGAGCCCTCCATCTTTCGTTGTACTGCACCTAAATCATTGGTTGATCGTGAAGAGCCTTCAAGCAATGTCGTCATAGCTTTGATTTCACCAGAACCCAATTCTCTAGAACTGTATCCTGCTCTTGTTGTTTCAGTAATTGGCATGGACTTGTCCAACATCACCAATTCAGTCGAGCTGTCAATGGATTTTTGCATCAGGGATCCTGGTTGTTTTTCATGGAGTCCTGATTCTGCACTCGTAACTCCACCACTAGTTAAATTCTTATCAAATACACAAGGAATAACATCAGGTTCAACTTTGTCCGGTTTCTCTTGCTTTTGACCAACAACAATAATATCATGAGATTCAGGTTTCCTCAATGCCTTTTGATCAACAACACTAACAACAAGACATTCAGGTTTCCTCAACATCATAACATTAGCTTTAACTTTGTCCGGGTTCTTTTGCTTTTGATCAACAGCACTATCATCAAGAGATTCAGGTTTCCTCAACGTCATAACATCAGCTACAACTTTCTTTGGGTTCTCTTGCTTCTGATCAACAACACTAGCATCCAGAGATTCAGGTTTCCTCAATGCCATAACATCAGCTTCAACTTTGTTGGGGTTTTCTTGCTTTTGATCAACAACACTAACATCAAGAGATTCAGGTTTCCTCAACTTCATAACATCAGCTTTAACTTTGTAGGGGTTTTCTTGCTTTTGATCAACACTAACAGCAAGAACTTCAGGTTTCCTCAACATCATAACAACAGCTTCAACTTTGTCCGGGTTCTCTTGCTTTTGATCAACAACACTATCAAGAAGATCAGGTTTCCTCAATATCATAACATCAGGTTGAACTTTGTCCTGGTTTTCTTGCTTTTGATCGACAACTCTAATATCACGAAATTCAGGTTTCCTCAAAGTAATAACATCAAATTCAACTTTGTCAAGGTGTTTTTGCTTTTGGTCTACAACACTAGCATCAAAACACTCAGGTTTCCTCAAAGTCATGCCACTAAATTCCTTTTTCACAGGTTCAGCCCTCGTCTTCAATGACAAGTTAGGTTTAAACGTGAATCTTGCTGAATTATCTAAGTCCTCATCTTCCAAGTCATCCATGCTCTCCATATTTGTGTTTGGTTTCCGCATAACAAGATTCGAAACACTAGATTTAGTAGAGCCTCTTGTCTCTTTGTTTTTCACTGATCCAACATATCTTCCAGCATCCAAAGACTCCGTAACACCATGCCCAGCTTCAAACCCATCTTTTGGTCGCGGGCGAACAAGCTGCAATCGCATTGAATTACTTATGTCACCACTTGTTTTACTATATCTCCTTGGTTTCTGCAAATTAACACCCTTTATGCTCAATTTAGTAGTACTCAACACCTTAGTAACTCGTTCTGTAGGTTTCTTCTCATCCTGAGATTTTGAATTTTCATCCACTTCGTTCCCTATCTTTAGGACTGGTTTGACCAGATCAAATCCATTTCCATTCACAGATGTTCCTCTCCTCGGCACATCGAGTGGAAGCTCCTTCATCTCTACTACTTTACCCTTGTTCTCGTAAAAAAAATTCTCGGTTTCAACCAAAGAGGCTGATGGGTCTGCCCTCCTTTCCATTATCTGCATCACGTAAACATTTTATAAAGAAATGCAATGCAACAACAGTTTCTAAGTCTAATGGATGTGCAATGCAGCAATTAAATGATCAAAGTATAGCACAGATATTTTAAAACAAAAAAATCTAACATGGGACACTTCTGCGCACCTAACACCGCAACAAGATAGAAGGTAGTTGACGGATCATAAAATGACATACTAATTCAGCTTCTTGTTTGACTAAACAAGAAAGGTTCGTAATTAAGCCTCGCAAGTAGGTCTAAGATGCAAGGAGTTTTTGTCAAACGTCCATTAGTCTGTGTGATCTCCTTCTGAAGTCTTGAAACGGAATGGGCCCTCTCCATATTTTACATGAAAAAAAATCAGAAAAGGAGGAAAACCAGAAACCAAGGTGGAAAAAAATCCATATCAAATAGTGATAGAGAGACCGTTCACTGCGTAAAGAGCCTTACCAAGACAGCTAGAGATGTGTGTGAGGGAATATTTTTATAACTAACCACATTCACATGACTATACAAGCTATAATTCTATAAGATTCAATCACCAACACAATCATTTTACATCATGTTTTGCCACAGTGCACATGATCAGCAATATTATGACTAAAATTCATAAATCCATGGTTATTGAGTGATTTAACCCCTTCCCTCCCACATTTCGAGAACAAGCAGATAACTTATCGCTTATGCACCACAAGCAGCTACCAGAGTTCCTACTGGATTATTCATACATTCATAAGGTCATAACCTTCCACAGTTATGTAAGTCTCATTCCTTTTGCAGTTTGTCTTTGCGTTCACTCTGTTGAATCCATCTTCTTACACATACAGCATAATGTGGCATTATCTTTCCCTGCAAACTCGTTTCTCACACAAGAGAATGATGAAAATGATAGGTTTGACAATCTATCCGCCAGCTAGCTTAATAGTTAGGGCAAGACCCTAACTTGCCTATAATTATCCCCATTAGGAATTGCACAAGAAAACACTAGTTTCATATCAGGTCGACAACTAATCATGAAATTATCGTCAATCTGTTGAGGACGATTTCGACCTACGGATCGGACACTTCGTATCAGTACATATTCCTCATACATTCTACTCCCGACTTAGAATAACCTCCTGGTTCGCGAGTTAAACCTATGTGCATCCTCCTTTCCCGTGCTAAACCGAAGCCTTCAGCACTCGGAAAGTTGAGTTTGAGTTGCATAAACATGTTAATAGGGAAACCACATCAATCGCCTCAAACTCGCGCGATAGATTACATGGAGTATATCCCTCCTATCAGTCTAGTCTTTCGGCATTGGGCTCTCCTAAATATATTCCTAACCACCCGCACTCGACATTAAAGCGAGCGCACCATTACCTTGGCGAGCGTGAGCTTAGGGTTTTCGCCGATTATTTTCCCCCACTCAATCTCAATGCGTTCGTCCACGCTGAACTTGATCTCACCATTGTCCTTGCCTGCCTCTTTCTCCTCGGAAGAGGAGGCGAAAACTCTGAAGGTTTTGGGGGTTCTGAGAGGGAAAGGGACGAGGTGGGACCTTCTTGGTGAGGGTATGGAATTGGGAGAGGGGAAAAGTCGTGGTATGGTTGTTGAAGGTGAGGGATGGGAGAGGGACAGGAACTCCATTGATGGAGTGAGGTTTTGGGAGGAAGGTGGAGTGTTCTCAGATAGGCATACTGCTATTTGCTTTATCCAAATCTCCGTATGCATATCTCAGCAGGTTTCAAGGTTGAATAAAATCTAGCCTGAGGTGTTTTTTTCGAACTTGATCTTAATAATAATAGTCCACCTTAATTCATAAGAATTCGGAATTGTTGTGATGCTCTACGTAACCGATTTCATATAGTCAAATCCGATGTGATTTTCATAACGTTGGAATTGCTGGTGTCTTCTCGGGCGACCGCCTCTCGCCCCTCGTCTCTCCATTTGTCACTTGGTCACGTACTCTTCAGAAATTAACACATCCATGACGAAAGTTCGACACTAACAAAAATATGTCCACAAGTTTCACAGTATCGCGGTGTTTTGCGATATAGCTGTTAACTATGTATGGAATGTTTAGCTTTGTGGGTTATAATTGCCTTAGACAGAGAGGGCTGATTCTGTGGGCAATTGCCTTAGAACTTGAACCCCTGTTTTTATAGCGCAAATGGCAACAAGAAAGTCATGTGTCTAATAATATAAGCTCATGGAAAGAGTATGTGCATGACAAGATGTGGTCTTATTTTTTTTTATTGATATAGATATATCTAATAATAAATAAACGATTGAGATCAAAAAAACACAAATTAAGGATTAATATTATAATTTTATTTTTTATCTTAATTATTTAATTTTCACCGTTTAATCTTAACCATTTTTTTGTAACTAGACATATTTTGTGTCATGACACACACTCCATTTTATTTTATTTTATATACGATCTTCATCCCATAATTTTACAATGGAATATATTTCGGAGTTTTAATTTAAAATGATCAAACATTATTTTTAATGAATTATTGTGAAATACAAATGACATATTAAGTTATAAATTTTAATTCTAAACCAATTTAATAATTTTTTGATATTATTAAGACTAAGAACTAAACATTTCAAAATATACATTGCTATAAAAATTATGGAACACAGAAGTATAATGCAAACAATGTATGCATTCCGCAAGACTAAAAAAAAGTCACATCTCTGAAAATATGGGCTCTAAAAATGAGAAATGCGAAACCGTTTGTAGCACAAGTATTGTCATAGGAAGTTAGAAACAAGTATTAGTTTTCTGTTTTTATTAATGATTTTAATTTTCATATTTTTAAATAACAATCTCAGACACAGCCCTAAACTGTTCTCCTTCCGAAGCTGATGCTTGATCTTTGCAAATATATGGGCCGCTAAGGAGCATTGTTTTCTTGTTGGGCTCGCCACTCTAGTATCACATCATCTCAAGCAGTCATGTTCAACACATGCCTAATCCTTGTCCATCCCCATTTCATTTATCATCGACATCGTTTCAATTTTATCAGATGTCACGGAAGGGACCCTTCAACCACCAATGTTCAATTCCAAGTCCAAGTCCAAACAAAATTCGATTTGACATCCATCGTCGTGTATATCCTACTATACAGACCACAAACTTTAATGCCATTGGCATCGTATCCTTTGATATTTCAACAGCACAAAGTGACACACACAACATACACGAGCCCACGAGGAAGAAGCCGTGAACCAGGACCATATTGTCGATCTCTTTCCTTTTCCATCACATTTAAATGTCAATTTTCACTTGATATTTCCTTGGCGATCAAGTTCTCAATTTACATGTCAATCGCAAGAAGAAAGCTTTCTTTCCTTGGTGAGCAAGGGTCTTGCTGTAAGACAAACAAGACAACAAGACTCGTTAAAAATTAACCTATAAATTGTGAGTGAAAGACGGCAAGTGAATATCATCACACAAAAATACTAGAAGAGAAGCACACACAAAGCTTCTAGCCAAGGGAAGGCGAAAACAAGTGAAGATAAGCATGCCGTCGATTTTCTTCTCCATGTTTGGTTCCGTCGAGTCTTCAAAGATCTATTTCTCGGATGACCAACAACGTCAATGCAAGGATGTTAAGGGGGTGAATTCTCAACCTCCTAAGGACGAGAAGGGCAAAGACGAGAAGGCGATCGCCGTAAAGGAAGTAACAACAAAAAGCAAAGCTCCTATCGTCGTTCCTCATTTCCCTAGCAATTCCTATTTTTCACCATTGTGAGATGACGAAAATAATGTTATCATCTAGTCAGAAATCACCTTGAAGGCAGAGCTGCGGAGTTTGCATCTTTATGCATCTCAATATTTTAGTGACAAATTAAGCACGTTCCTTGCGGCTGGCTATTGTGTTGATGCGGGCAATATTTGCATTCTAAAGGAGCTATGACGTACTACGGTTGAACTTGCATAGCAGGCCGAATAATTGCATGATTGCATACATAAACTATGTATTTTTTTTACCTTCCAAGCAGATGTTCTCAACAAATTTTTTACTCAACTGAGTATCAAACTCTTTAATCATATGATTCAAGAAAAACTTGATAAATGACGTTCTTGACTATAACCATTCGTTAGTATTAGTTAAAGTTACTCAAATTGTTTAATCGAATTCGTTCATGACCAATTATGAGTATTTTTTCACAAACTTAGCCGGTTGCAAAGGTGTTTATAAACTAATTCGACGAAGTTCATGTCAAGACAAATATATTATAAATTTTAATTTTTATTGATTCCGGAACTTATTGAAATGAAAATCTAAATCGTCCAGATCGATACCGTCATTATTTCTGAAGTACAAAATGACCACTCCTATGAAGGAGGACGGACCATCTTAGAACAATAACGCGTTTTAGCATGTTAGGTCCTATACATGTTAGCTTGAATATTCAAGACAACTTATAATTATGTAACCCGGAGAGAACATGGATATTTTGCTAACAAACCCAATGATGTCAACATCGTTGAAAACAACTACTCCCACTCCACATGTTTTAAGGGATAAGTTACTGATTGGTTGCAAGTTTCACTACATACGTGGAATCCCTCGAGTTGATAAGTTGTACAATTAGTATTTCTGATAATATCACAAATCCTTTTTTATCAATCTCTTAGATTAAGATACTAAAAAATGTGACTTTGCGCTAATCCATCGTTTATATGTAGCATTAGCAACCACTAACAATATCATCTTGTCTTCGTTGCACTAAGCTATCATATGTAGATTCCACGAGTTTGATTTTCAACGATATATAATCTCACTAATTGTACTTAAAAATTAAGACAAAAGAGCAAACTATCTCTTGGGATATTTGATTGATGGTATAAGACCTCCTTTTATCTTTTGGAATAAATCAGATGATCTCCTTTCAATGGCAACATGTGTAACAATTTTTAAGCGGATGTTGTGCAGAGTACCGATCAATAGCATCAAAAAATAGAGTTTAGTTTTCTTTTCACTTCTATCAGATGCAAGTTTATACAATGTCAAAGTCCAGAGGTTATACAATAGCAATCCTTCGAAATTGCAACGACACCAATCAGGTACTTACTCTAAGGATAGAGTCTAACTAAGGATGAACATGATAAATTATATATAATTTTATCTTCATTATAAATAATATTATTATAAATAAAAAGTATAATAAGGATATATCGATAACATAAAAATCTTGTTGTTTTTAAAAAACAATCATTATACTGATCATACTGTTGTTCATGCTGGCATTCCCCAAATACGAACATTCTTTACCGTGTTCATAATCCTAATTCCAACACAAATCACCGTATCCGTATTCATCAACACCAATGCAGTTCACCTATCATCAACTCTCTCGGGCCACAAAAAGAAAAACAACCCAAAAATCAAAACCAGACGGATAGAATTCCGAAAAAACAGAAAAAAAACTGCCACATTCTAGCTTTGTTTCCACTCTCTCCACACTGATAATCTTTCCATTCAAGTGCCGTTCAAGTTCAATTTCTGCACCCATTTCTTGAATTTCTCTCAAATCAAATCGTCACTTTGAATTCAAGGCAAAAACCCTTTTCAGTTTCCACCCCATTTCAAAACCCTTTTGTTGAAATTCTGATTTTTTTTCGCTACCAAATCCATGAATTCGACCCCATTTTCTTCTTAGTCTTTTTGTTTTCTTGCCTTTTCACTTACACGTTTGGTTACTCTCTCACTTTCAGTACCAACAACATCCAAGGGTGACGCTTCTTGGTTGTTCAAAGTGGATTCTTTGAATACCCTTTCTTCGAATTTTTCAAGATATTGAGAAATTTGGGGGTCTGGGGTTGATTTTTCATCTGGGTATGTTCTGGATTTGTTGAATTCGATGTAGGCAATTGGGCTTTGGGATTTTTGTGATGCCAGTGCTGGTGGGGTTGGTGAGGATTGTTGGTGTGATGAATCTTGTTAGGAAGAGCATGAGAGATTTCGCCCGGGTTTTGATCTTAGTTTGTGTTCTTGGAGTGTGGAGCTTCAGCTGTGATGCTTTTGTGAATAATGACAGTAAGAGCTTCTGCTTTCTGGTCGTGTTCTTTTCGAACCAGTTTTGATTTATTGATGTGTATCTTAAAATCTGAGCGTTGTATGCTCAAGGTTTTTTAATTTGTCGGTAGGGTTAGTGTACAGTGTTACTCGTTTTAGTTAAATCTTTAGTTCGAAAATGTTGTTTTTTTTTTGGTAAGTTTGATGTGTATTTGCCTAATTGGGAACGTACGTTTTCTTCAGTCTGGGCTCTCACTCGGTTCAAGGAAGCTATATTCGAGGATCCATATCTAGTGTTGTCGAATTGGAATGGCTTGGATCCGGATCCTTGCCAGTGGACTGGTGTATTCTGCTCAATTGACAGTAGTTATGTGAGGAAGCTGTAAGAGACGAACTTTCTTAATTCAATCACTTAGCGTTCTGGTTTGGCTATTTCAGCTTTTGCGATTTGAAACCAGTTCTTTTGTCCTGACTGGATTCATTTCAGGAACATTTCTAGGTCATCTTTGAAGGGTTTCCTGGCTCCTGAGTTGGGTTTGCTGACTAACTTGGAAGAACTGTAATGCTCCTTTTATCCTTCTCTAGTTGGAGTTCTTATTCTGATTGATTATTCCCACGATTTCTATATAACCTGGTCGTATCCATATGTTATTGCAGGCTTTTGTATGGGAACAATCTAATGGGGACAATTCCGAAATCAATTTTCATGTTGAACAGCCTCAAGGCGTTGGACTTGGGAATGAATCAACTAACTGGACCTATCCCTCCTGAGATAGGGAATCTGTCTAGCATAATAAAATTGTAATGAAATAACTCACACTCGGGGCTCCATTTTATGGCTCGATGGTTCATAAGTTTAGGTGTCAGCTGTATTTAAGCTGGCCTGCTAACGTGTAATGTTCAATGTTTGTTGCAGGAACCTTCACTCAAATGCATTGACTGGAACGCTGCCGCGTCAGGTTGAAAATCTGGAAAATCTTAAGGAACTTCGGTTGGATAGGAATAGGCTAAGAGGAACTATTCCTGGCAATAGCACACCTTTCAATGGAAGTTCCTATGAAATGTAAGCTTCGATTCATATATTGACAGTCTCTGCATAAAATGATCTCCTCTTGTTATAAAGTTTATAACCTCATGTCGTGTATTTACATGTCTTGCAAATTGTTTCAGGGTCTGTTAGTCCATTGGTGGTTTTTTTTTTCTTTTTGAAAGATGCTTGTCCTAACATCCACTCTCATGCTTTTACTTGTTGAATAGAATTCACAGATTGCTTGGCCAACCTAAAATATTGAGGTTCCGTTATGGTTTCCTGTTTATTTCAAACTGTACTTGGGTACCATCATATACCTGTCTTTAGACTGCAATGCTGTAATATAATCGGTGAGGAACTTGAGGAAATAGCATGGTCCTCTTAATATATCAACTTCCACTTTGTGCTTGACTGCTTGTTTTGGTTGTTTTGGCATGCTGCTTCTTCCTATTCCATTCGGTTGTTTCTAGAAATTCTGGTTATCTCAAAGTAATTACAATCATCAGGTATGCCTCTTCAGGCAATGCTACAGGACTTTGCCGCCTTTCTCAGTTGATAGTTGCAGATCTATCTTATAACTTCTTCACAGGTGCAATGCCAAAATGTCTTCAGTATCTGCCAAGGTATCGCATTTTTGGAGCCACATATTGTTGATTGATCTGTATTAAGGCCAAGCCTCTATGAAATCCCCTCTTCGTTGTATGTCTTATGTTTTTTTATACTATTCGATTTCATACAGGTCAAGCTTTCAAGGGAACTGCCTTCAGGAAACGGATCTGAAACGACGTTCTGGTTCTCAGTGTGGTATGCTTACATACTTGTGATTGCGTTTGTCTTATTCAAGCAACAATGAGCTTGGTCCATTTGCCGCATACTCCTTAATAAGTGAGAGTCTTCTAACAACTAGGTCCAGTTTCCATATGCATGCCAAAGCTAGGTGTAGTGTGGCTGTATGTCATTATGAGTATGAATAATGGGGAAGAGACAGAAAGCATGTAAAGAATTGGAGTGAGAAAAACCGAGGAACAAGGGAACCGAGGTGATAATCTGTGTGCTACCTGCGTATGGTATGCTTTGTCATTAACTACCTTTCCGTCTTACCCCGCCTCTCCCTAACCCTTTTCCACTTCGCACTGTTGCATTTTCGTACCTTCTTGGCTTCAAGGACTTTTTTTGGGGGCTAACTTCATTCTTCGGAAAACATTGATACAGCTTGCAAGTGGGAAAATGTCGAGCCATGATTAAGTGTATGAAATCATACTGAGTTGGGCTGATCGTACGTTTGGTTGGTTATGGAATGATTAGCTCAAACCCTTTGTTAAGCATTACACATACAAGTTCTTTCCTGCAGAAGTCTTGTGATACTGTGAAAACGATCCCGAGAATGGTTCTCTTCTACTTCGCATTGCTTGACTACTCTTAACGAAGTTAGATTATACATCAAAGTTCCGACTAATGTGATTTCACTCACTCAACAAATGATTTTCACCCGCTCTGTGATAAAAAGTTTGAGTTGGTATTGACTTGTCTGTGATCTTCAAATGCTCTTTCATCATAGGGACATAGGTTAAATTCAGGAACTGATTTTTACTCACATTGAAGTAAATGATTGATCATCTTTCAGGAACTCCTCTGGCCTCAATCCCCAAGGCCAAACCTCCTGATAAAAAAGAGAAGAATTCAGTATCAAAGCGGACATGGGTATTTGCTCTGAAGATAGTGACAGGGATCATTGTATGCCTTTTCTTTTGCGTAGCTCTGTTTATTCTTCTCCTTAGACACAAGAACAAATCCTCTACAATTATCCCTTGGAGGAAATCAGGAAGTCAGAAGAAGCGCTTTGAAGTCTACGTTGGTGAGGCTTCTTAACCTCTCATTTGTAGGAAATTTCTCTCCTTTCCTGAGCTGATAGAATGTTCTCCTCTTTGAACATTGAACAGATTCTGAGCTGCTGAAAAATGTGCTTAAGTTCAGCAGACAAGAGCTGGAGGTAGCTTGCGAAGACTTCAGCAACATCATTGGATCTTCACCCGATAGCGTGGTTTACAAGGGGACCCTGAAGGACGGTTCCGAGATCGCTGTTATATCCTTCTGCATCAAACAAGAGCACTGGACCGGTTATCATGAGCTCTATTTTCAACGAGAGGTATCGTTCCCCCAAAATCAGCAAGCATGTTCCTAAAATCCATACATTAGTCATGCCAGCTTAGCACAAGCTGGAAAACTAGTTCAAGCATTCAGCTTTCTTTTGAATTTGTCGAACACAACTTCTTTCTGGGATGAGTCCACCTCTTGGCTACTTGTAAGCATAAACTTATATGGGTGATGGACGGGTTTTCCGTCCACCCCATGTGTTTGAGAATTGAGGTGAACCAGAGCTTTGAAAGCATTAGCTGCATGCTTTCATGTTATATAGATGTGCCTAAATGGTGGATCTGAAATTCTGCAGAAGGAAAATTGGATGCAGTCTAATACCTATTCATTCATCAGGTGGCAGATTTGGCGAGATTTAATCATGAGAATGTCGGGAAACTTAGAGGTTATTGCCGTGAGAGTCCTCCCTTCACAAGAATGCTGGTTCTTGAATATGCATCCAATGGGACATTGTCTGAGCATCTGCACTGTGAGTATCATTCCTTTTCTTTCACCTGCTTCTTTGATTTGTACTTTGTAGTGAATCAAATCCACATAAGTGGTGGAAAGCTGAGGCTTGCTAATGTTACCACAGATGGAGAAGGTGGCCAGTTATCATGGGTACGACGGATGAGAATCATTGTTGAGATCGCCCGTGGACTCAAGTACTTGCACGAACTAAGTCCACCATTTACAATATCGGAGCTGAACTCCAGCGCTGTATATCTTACAGAAACTTTTTCGCCAAAGGTTTGTCTTTTGTTATTTTCAACTTCTGAGGCTACCATAATAGATTTTGCCTTAACATCTGCATTTTGTTTAAACTTTACTACAGTTGGTCGATTTTGAAAGTTGGAAGACAATTCATGCACGGTCGGAGAAAAACTCCTGCTCCATAGCCAGCAAGGGCGCCATATGTGTTCTTCCGAATTCCATGGAGGAACGACATCTTGACATGCAGGGAAATGTGTATGCTTTTGGCATCCTGCTACTGGAGATAGTAAGCGGCAGACCTCCATTCTGCAAGGAGCAAGGGTACTTGGTGGATTGGGTAAGTATACTCCGTGTGTTTGGCATGATTTCTCGAAATAGTTAGCTCTGAGTGGATGGTTTGTGCATTCTGTTGATTACTCAAGCGTCTTGAATAGATAGTGTAGATTAGGGTGAATTCAAGCTGAAAGCACAATTAGACGAAGCTCGGGAAGCGACCTGGAATGGGTCTTTGAGTGAAAACTCCAATTGTTGGCACTTTCATGTCTCAGGTAATGGTACTATCCAGTCAGAATGACCGGATTTGTTTGTTGTAGATTTTATCTGTCAAAGGTCGTGATTCAATGGATAGTTTCCTGGCTGTCATGAGACCCTTCATGAGCTGGATATTATTTAGTGGTCTGACCCCTTTTTTGCGAATCTTGCCACTGAAAATTTGTTGGTCATGAACTTTTGTGTCTATTGTGGCAGGCGCAGGAGTACCTAGAAAATCCGGAACTGATGTCCAAGCTCGTGGATCAGCAGTTGAAATATCATGAACCGGGGGATCTCAAAGTTATAACCGAGGTTGTGAGCCTCTGCATTAATCCTAATTCAACTAAGCGACCATCGCTGCAGGACTTATGCTCAATGCTGGAGAGCCGCGTCAACTTATCATACTCAGCGGAGCTCAGGTCGTCTAGTTTGGCATGGGCAGAGCTCGCACTGATGGCATGACACTCTAAAAGAAGAAGCTAACCCACCCTTGACTCTGAAGCCAATCGCATGAATGTAGTACATATGCTGTCTCTTTTCTCCATCTGATATTCTTGTTTTTTTTTTTTTTAGCATGACCAGACTCCCGCTTTTCTTAGGGTCCAGAAGCAAAGCGATATGATGGCCCCCGTGGCATAGGAAGGATTGATGTAAAGGGGTCCTCTGCTTTTACACGTTTTTAGAGTAAACCGATTCACTTTTGACAATATGATTCATGAGAGTGTTGCATGTCTAGCTCTTCTTTGCCAAGGCTTTGTGGGTCATTGGATTTCTGGAGTCATGCTCCAACATATCCGAAGAAGAAACTATTTAGATCTTTGGAAACCTTGCTTGCTTTTTTACTCTACTTTTTCAGTTTGCCAGCTTGGTTTGGATTACCGTAGAAACTTGATGGAAGAGAGAATTTGCCGACTGGCATTCAATTGTTGATTTGATGATTAGATTCACCTCTACAATTTTGTGACCGACCATTTAGTTGTTAGCTTGATGGTTAGATCCACATCAATTTTTATTTTATTTTTTTTGGTTTGTAGTTTAGGTTTGTCCCGACTCCGGTTTATTAACTGGTCTATCTTGGTTCTTCTCGATCGGGTATCATGGCAAACATGCTTACCCCTAGGATTCTGTTTTGGAAGTAGATATGTTTGCTTATTTATGGGTGTAATGAGGATGATTTTGAATTTTGATCCATCTCTCATCGAACACATAACAGTATAAACACCCTAGTATTTGAGAGAAGCTTGTACTTACCCATGATCAAAATACTATACATTGGGTCATTTGCCTCACTGGTTGAGATAGGCGGTATTTCTACGTCTATACCCTTTTGCTCCTTCATCCACAAGCTGTGTAAGGTTGCAAAAACCCAAAAAAGGAACTGAACTGGAAATCGATGAACCCATGCCGATAATGATCCTCTCTCTATCTCCCACTGCAATTCGTCCACCTCTCAATCCCACACAACACCGTTTTCCCCTCCACCGGCCCAAATCGGAGGAGATAGCACAGCATTTTATATATTGGTTAACCTCAGGGCCTAAGCTGCGTTCTGTACATCGTTAGCCTGACGTCAAGGTAAGCCTGACGTCAAGGTACGAGAGGAACAGATCACTGAAAAAGAATTTCCATCAAGTGAATCTCACGCTGAAACCATGACCAATAAGATCAATGAAACAGCTAGTCAAATGGCATTTCAAGACTACATCATAGAAGAAGGTGAAGTGCGGATCAAGGCAGTCAACAATCCATATTAAGTACAAATCGTTGCCAAATAATCACCTGCTATCAATTTGAATACAAGAGTGAGTGTCAAAGAATGTCTAGAATTTGATATATTGCTTCTAGAACAACACCCACTGCTCTATGTAGGTTAAATAAAGCTGTTATAAACCAAGCCGGAATGAACCAGCCGGAGCCTCAGCGTGAAATCAATTGGTTAGTTTCAAATCATACAGTATTTCTCCACCCATGTACAAACCCTACTTACACATATGGACCTAGGAAGCATTCTGTTACGAAGAATCCAAACCATATTACACATGACACAACTGCTAGGGACATGAGCAGCAGTCAAGGGAATTGACTTGCCGAGAAAAATATATAGATTAATCACAATTAGGCCGAAAAAATGGAGATGGATTAGTACAAGGGAATAGTAGAAGATGCTTCCTCCAGCAGGTACAAGCACACAGCCTATATCTGGATATCGTCTAGGGAGAGTTCATTCGCGGTCAGCATCTTCAGTTTCTGCAGAATATTAAAAGTTCACAACTTTTTAGTTAAGAAAAGCTGGTTGATCACATGCGTGAGCCAAATCATCCTCCTTGGTTAATTTCAGCATACGTATGCTGGCTCAAAGTGCACAAAGTTGAGTGCATGAAAACTAGAACAGTGACATCCAAGATAATAACACAGTATATGAACATGTTGAGCTGCCATTGAAATGATTCCCATATACAGTTTATTGACAAAATCTGTAAAGACATGTATGAAGTTCTGGGAAATTTCTCTGGTTGACTCGATATTAATGATTAAACCAATCAAATAGATGAAGGAAAACCAGTCCAGTCATCATAAAACAAAAGAAGGGAATATATTACCGTGAGGAAATGTGGGGGATCATCAAAACTAGAGGATCCCAAAATGACTTCCCTCTTCAACTTCGTTGTAAGTTTGTGGCATGCTCTTAACTGAAAACAGAAACATATGAGAGGAATGAAGATTGAGAACTACTAGTAGAAGAATCTTCACGTGCCAAGCACATGCTTCCAAAAGAGATCATCAAAAGTTTGGTTACCTCTGATCTAGTAGCTCCACCAACAATAAAAACAAAAATGCGCTGGCCCATTTTCTTCGAATCACTAGATGCATGTCTTAGTATCGAGTCACTTCATTTCATTAAGAAGATAATAAGACCAGAATATCATAATGACAGCAGAGTTTAGAATGCATAAATAAGAATGATGTGTATAAACCAGATTATAGTATAGATTTTGAACTCAAGACCTCACCCACATTGGGGAGTTTTGGGGTGGGGATGATCCCCAGATTATATATTCTTGAGGTCTAATATCACTTTTTCTATAAAATGAAACAGCTATTAATCACGGTGCATGAATGAAACGGTACATTATAGAAGTACTAGGAAAGAGATGACAAAAAGAAAAAAGGAAAAAAAAGAGCAAACAAACGAAGATAAAAAAAGAAAGCAATGGAAAGAGAATAAACATGATATCAGGTAGATGTTTCCAAGCATGAGTTGCTCAAATTTCCTTATTCAGTTTGGATATCTTATGTTTAATTTAATTTTGACTAATATGTCGAAAAAAGAAGAGAGACTTGAGCAAAAAGGTGGAGGAAATGCACCAAAACAGCAAGAACCAACCAAGACCTCAATTTCGCCACTAAATCAAAGAAGCTCATACTTTGGAGGCAATGAGACATGGACTTCGTCTTGCATAGGAAAAATGTCAAACATTTGACTCTGAATGAGATTGAATGCTGGGATTTTGTTTGGATACTAGAAGAAGTAATTTAGTTTATCCATAGCTAAGATCTAGACTCCACTTGATGCCTGAACTTTTGATTTTAACTTGATTTTCATTTATCAGAATCATGAATTAGGGGGTTTTGGTATGAGTTCAAAAGAAAAATGTCAATTCACACCCTTTTTTTTTTTCCTTTGTGAGACTACAAATTTCATGGATAAATCAGAAATTTATAATTTTCATGCTATCCTCGTATTCCATTTTTTTGATGAACTAGATATGGGAGTTTTTCTGAATTAGGGGGTTTTGGTATGAGTTCAAAAGAAAAATGTCAATTCACACCCTTTTTTTTCCTTTGTGAGACTACAAATTTCATGGATAAATCAGAAATTTATAATTTTCATGCTATCCTCGTATTCCATTTTTTTGACGAACTAGATATGGGAGTTGCTAACAGATGGGAAGAAGATTGACAGAGTAATCAGAAAATGAAATCCAACATTAAAGTGAATAGAAAAATACAAAAAATATCATTAAGGAAAAAAGGGAAAACAATAGAATCCATATTCATAGTATTGGTGGAGTTGAAAGTCTTCATAAATATTTCTCATGTAAAGTTAACTTCTTCATCCTTTGAAAATTTTTGCTTAGTCTAGTTGATCACTAGATTGAGCCTAGATCAGTTTTGTAAAAAACAGCCCAGGCATACACAGTTGCTTCACAGCCTAAATTTTGCCAGAAAAAGGAATCTAGGTGATCGAGGCACCTTGGAATACAGGCGGTGCTAGGCCATCCTGGAAGTAATTAATCCATTATTCTTATAGAATATGGCCTTGAGATTCAAAACAAAAATGAAGATATCAACCAATTATATATGCTTTTATAAATGCTTCAAATTAGTGAATATCTTGTGTTTTTGTGATATTCACTTAAATTAACTAAACATTGGTTTGTTTAGCAACATTTTGAATATGTGATACTAGTTGTACAATTATTACTTTTCACAATATCTACGAGTAAAATGTTAAAGACTGCCTAAAATACTGTCTAGTCACTGCCTAGGCGCTAGGAGGTCCCTTGCCCGCATATAAGTGCACACTGATTTCTACAACATTAGTCATAAATTTCATCAGATTGTGTTGGTTAGATGACTCCCCAGGAAGTGAAGATCTGATAAAAATACGGGTTGTCATTAATCACTAGAATAGCCAAGGGTTACCTTGAATAGCCATCGTCAGAATTGCGTGGGCGAGCCCATGTCGGCTGCCGTGTTCTCACAGATTGTCCAACTGGGCCATCAAAATTTTGTATTGATGGAGCATGTGTAGTACCATGAAAAGTTGGACTAGGGTCGTTCATACATGGGTACTCGTTCTTAGGCAGTTCTCCTTTGCTCAGTTTTTCTATAAGTTCCTGAAGCATCAAATATTCTTTTAGCAATTGCCCCAAATTGTGTCGCAGTATTTAATTAAAAATGGAATAAAAATGCATTGGTGTATCTATAGAGAGTATGCCGAATTTATACAAAAGATGATAAACATGCGCTAGGTTTTGTTACACGTAACCTCCCGCAAAAAATTATCACATCCAAGATATTCAAACCAAAGACTAACAACTCTTGAAAGATTTTGACGCTTTGCAACCACCCATATGAAAAGAATATTAGAAGAGTGATGAGCACACCAGATATCATTTCACTGGAAAGTGGAAACTCATCACTATTTGCACCAAAGCAAAAAATTAAAAATTAAAAATTAAAAAAATCTTATTCACCAGTGTCAACAAGGATATATGAGAATATGTAGCTTTCGCGTATCTAGCTTTTTGGATGGATTCAAGTCAAGCAGGAAACACAACACTGCATCCAGAAATACACCTCACTATGCTCGGATAGGATTTATACGTCTAGCACATACAGAGAAAGCCATTTTTGGGGAACCAAAGGTCAAATCCTCCTCTTTTTTTTGGCGCATTTTTTCTTTGTGACTAAGTGACTATAAAGGAACTCCAAAGTCCAAACAAATTGAAGCTAGGGCAAACCTATGCAAGCTAATGCAAACTATATATCCTTTCTGCAAACTATATATCCTTTCTAATTTATAATAAAGACAGCTGTTTTGGGGGCCCAAAAACCATTTACCAATGTGAGTTGAGACTACTGGAACTGCAGACCAATGCGAGTTAATGCAAACTAATAAGCGCTTTCCCATCCATCACAACATTATTTACAGTATAATGTTTTCAGTTAATGCATGAGATACCTTACAGCCTTTTTTTATTATTATTATAGATAGTAGCCTTTAAATTGAATTGCATAGCAAGAGATGTAACCAACAGAAACTTATCATGTACCTCGACCATTGGGTAGAAGCGCGATAATTGCCAAGCTACTTCTTCTCCAATGTGTTCTTTCCTGGCTGCATGCTTCTTCTGTTTTATAGAAGCAATGATCAACACAGAATCAATGTGTGTGAGAGAAAGCCATTAATACAATTCGGGCAACAATATAGAAATGATCACACAAGACCCTGCAGCCAATGACCACATCAATAATACCAACTCGAACATATGTTCACGCATGATTGAATCCAAGAACTCACTTTATGAACATCAAACTTCAATGAAAAAGCTCCATGTGAGCTTTTTTTGGCTTTTGATGGTGCCTCAAGCAATTTCATGTTATGCACTGCAATTTTATCATCCGATGATAACTGCGCCAACTGAATCAAGAGCAAGATTCATGAGAATCAGATAGAGGTTTCTTTGCACCTTTGCCAGGTACACAAGGAGGTTCCAGTTCTCAAAATAAAAAAGAATACTGTGCAACAATCGTGAAGCATACACTCGTATATCCTGAAGTATTAAAGCTACGGATTTCATCCATAAGCGAATCACAAACTATAAGGTGAAAGCTCACTGTGTATGTTCTATGATATGATTACCTCCTCAAAAAAACATAATAATGGGAAAAAAATAATTCCTGATAACGGAGCTCCATGAAGGTGCATGTGAAAACTTGTTCAGAACCCCAGTTGACGTTCAAAATGAACGTTTTCAAGGGAAAGACGAGGCTAGTATGGCATTCTTCTAAAGGATGCCAAAGGTATAAGAAAGCAACGTGTTAAAATAAGAGTATTCTAACACAACGCAAGCTGTAACTGACCCAGGTGTATCTGTTACTAGTAGAACTCATGCCTGGTATGACCCTTGAATGTTTTTTCACGGCCACCTACCTGTCTAACATTCTATTAATGCCATTGAAGGAACTCACCGGTCTATGTTGTATCTGTTGTAAGGAACATACAATAATACCGTATCAACTAAAGCGATCAAGTGATCCTAGCAAAGAAATGCTACAGCCTACAGATGTATGCTGCTTCTTCTGCCTAGGTAATGCCGTACATCATTAAACATATACGAAATGAATGCACTCGGGCAGTAGAGGAAGTAAAGCTCTTCATCCAAAAAGGGAAAATGCCGAGATAAAATGATAAATTCTGATGAAAATTTTGAAATTACCTGCATAAACTTTGAACCCTTATCGCCCTCAAATTTCTCCGGATGAACAGCAGCATAAACCATTAACAAGCGCATCTTGTTTTCACGACTCACATCCTATAAGAAGCCACATGAAGTATATTGACAAGTTCATGATCAAGAAAACAGATAAAATAATCACTTCAGAGTTCTTACCTGTTTGGTCCTCAAAAATTCAATAACTTCTTTTGTGCCAGCATCACCAAATACAAGATCCTGCTCCAACTGACCGAGATCCTTAAGACCTTGCTCCCTGATAATTTTGTTTATTTTACTGGCTATCTGCATCACTATATCCAAGTTACCATAAAGCTATGAGCTACTCATACAAACGAGCCTATGAAAAATTGTTCCTGGGAGCAATGATTGTTTCAACCAGATCCTCGAATAGCGCATTCAATGACCTACGTAAAGGAAAGTAGTATACTGGACTTACCAAAACAAAATGGCCGACTAGTATGTAAGTTTTAAAGTTAGTTGGGGAAAAAAATAAAAAAGGAAAAAAGTGAAGCATCAGAAACAAAATCTTGATATGTGGTGATATAGACAGTCCTCATTGTTGACTTTATTAACAATTTATATCGAGAATATAGAGCAATTCCAATAAGTAAATGGTCCAGTGTTGTGGGTTGGTTGCACTTTCCTTGATCCTTCTTTATTAGCACTTCACACACAACCAGTATCGACAAGCGGCCTGGCAGTATGAGAGCTGACCTAAAAGCCTTTGCCATACACAATATCAGGAAGGGGCTATTGTACTTTAAATCATACAAAAAGAAAGATGACTCACCTCTACATGTAGCGAAAGCTTATCTATCTGTTCGCTGTATTGTGGCAAAGCTTGAACCATTCGTTGCAAGTCCCGTGTAGAGAGTTCACCACCATCTCTGTGAAGAGAAACAAGTTATATATGGTAATAGTCCTTTAACTAGTTCATTAAGCATAGCGATACCATGATTGTATAGCAGAACCAAGGTGGTAGTGAACCCTCTTCTCCAGAAGCCCCACCGCCTTTTTTTCCCACACTTCTTTTCGTTGAAGTAAAATACTCAAATATTCAAATAAAGGGGAACCATGGAAAATCTAGTAGTGCAAAGAAAGGGGAATGGTAGGTAAAAAGAAACAATATACAAACGAGGAAAATATCAAATACCTTGAACCATGCTGCATCTGTGCCGCTCTATTCTTAGCAACAAAGGTGGCCATCTTGTCATGTAGCCGCTCACTAGCCTACCAAGATAAACAGGATCACCATGTGTTAACTTGAAAATAAACATGAAACCAAAATCAGCAGGGATCAGAGAAGACGATGCACTTTTGTGGTAAAACTCACATCGGCTATATGAGAATGCCGAAGCTCAAGCCAGATTGGGTCATGTTCGTCCAAAAGAACATCCTTTTTCTCTGGAGGACCTCCATTTTTTCCTGGAACCTAAAAAAGTAGGTACGCAGTTGGAGTATTGAACAGCAGAGTGAACGAATAATAATAATTTTAAAAAAAAACCCCAGAGAAGTTCTTAACTACTAACAGAGAGGCAGACCTCGTGCACATACTTATTTCCTTCCATATTTAGCAAATCACGGCACATAGCATCATACGTCCATTCATGTATGACAGGCGCAATCTGGGCGGCCAAGTAAGAATAATCAACCAAAAAAAAAAAAGAAAAGAAGAAGAAGAAGAAGAAAGAAATCAATATCTAATTAATAGCCATCATTTGCATCACAAACCTGATCCACTGATCGGTCCAAAATGAGCAATTCGCATGTTTCTGTCTGGGGAAAGTTGGGAATCGTTTTGTATTTGGTCAAGCAATTCCAAATTCCAGCAGCAAGCTTTGTTGGTACCAGATCATGATATGTAGTCATTGTATTTGCATCAAGAGACCTTGCAGCACGATAACGCACAAAAGGAAGCTCCTGCATACAAGAAAGAAGATGAGCAAGGCTGCAAGAATCGGAATTTCTGGTGGATTACATTATCATCATCCATGACAATGTATATACCCGCAGTGAAGCAAGAACTGTAGCAACTCGGGTGGCCATAACTTGCAAGCATACATCATGACTGCGATGATCCTCGTCATCCCCAAAAAGCTCCTCCAGAGCCCTTTCATTATCAGTAAGGAAACCCTGTCATTTACCCACATGAACTTGTTAATTACTTCCATGCACAAGGCTTTTACAAAGAAAGGAACGCTAGTTTAAGGGGATCTATTTTAGCTCGAAGCACAGGAAAGATGCATGATGTTATCTTTGAGGGATCATACGTCAACAGCCCAAAGTAAGGGGGTTCTATGCTCGAATCATGTTAATGCTTTAGAAATGTTTTGTCGAGGAAACAATTCTACCAAAAATCTGAACTGATGATAATAGACCTTTAAAGACCCATTGTGGGCATATTCATTGCTCTCGATCAAAATTACAAGCATCAAGAACATATTGAGGGAGTCGCTCGCACAGATTTCCTATGCTAGCATATTGAGGACAATTATATTATTTGTATTTCGGCACTCCTCATCAGAAGAAAACCCACTTGGGTTTCGCATAGACAATGCATTGGCCAACACAAACCAAAACAAACACTAAACACACAAACACAATAACTGGGAGTTGCAAGATTCAAACTCGTGATCTCATTGTCATATCTGCTCTGATACCATGTCGAGGAATCAATTTTATCAAAAATCCGAACTGATGATAGTAGGCTCATTCTATTGTTTCTATCTCAACATCTTAATATCCACAAGAAAGCATGATACAATATTACTGTCAAAACAGCAGAAAGACTCCAAAAACCTGGCTATCAACGGCGAGGAACTCCAAATTCATCTGCAAAACAATATCAGAGATAATAATGTCCATAAGAACAACTAGAAACTGCATGCAAAAATTAACCGAAAAAAAGGGTGCTCATTGAATGCTGGCAAACAAAATTAAGAATACAACCTCTCTCAATGCACCTAAGCGAGGCAAAACTGTTGCATCTTTCTTGATATAACTGACAATTTCCTTCGATATTTGTGAACTGAAAAACACAAAGGCTCTGCAAGAACAAAGCCAATGAAAAAGGATTTAAAAAAAAGGAGGATTTGAGAATTCTTGATTGCAGTCACAAGAACCACTAGATAAGAATAGATAAAAGACTAAAACGATGAAAGGTATTGCACATACTTCTTATATAATGGCTTTTTCCCAGACATGTCCGACAAGAACATGACAACACTGCAAAATCCATCAAAATGAAAGAGAACAAACATGAAGAACTGAAAGAAAATAAAGGAAATCCACATCTCCAAAAGAAAGAGATGAAAGAGGTACAAAACAAACTATCCTGATGAAGTTCATTACATACAATAACTGTCAGGAGAACACAGCGACTCTACACTGGTAAATGAAATAATATGACTGATACTTAAAAAAGGGAAGAGTGAACCAGTCTGAAGGAGCATGTGGTGAAACAGTGTGCGTGTCTGCTTGCGTGCCTCAGTTGGGTTGGTTTGGGTGAAATATTTTGAGGATCTATATGCAGATTTTTTTTGTCCAAGGAATTGAATTTAAACGATGAAAATGGGAGGGAAGTTTGAAATACTACAGATGACAACCTATAATTATGGCAAGTTAACTCCACACAGCTATCAGACACTTTGTGCAGAGGAAGGGCCAGGAGAAGTACCAACTGGGAAGCGAACAAAATATCAGTTCATTAATCTTCACAGTCGCCATCATAGTAACCAAATCCGCAAATGATTTGCGTATTTTACGAAAAATCTGCCGACTTTTCATTGGCCGTATTAAAACCGTTTTTTTGTATAATTTGGATATTTCATATAATTGGCATATAATTTGGATTTTCGCAAAATATGGAGAATATCCAAGTTTTGTTTTTTAATGTGTCCAAAAAAGATTCAACATTTCACACAAAGATTTGGGCTTCCAACAAAATAATTGTCCCACGCAAGAAAAACGACTCCTCCGTTTTTCCAATGAAGACCTGTATTAATCCTATATTCCATTTTTAGCCTTATTAATCACTATATCATTCTAATGCCGTATTTATCTTTGCAATTTTTTCTCAAATTTTTACCCTTCTTTTCAAAATTTTCTCTGACTTGACAACGTATTCTAATGCCGTATTTCTTTTCGCTCTCATTGCCGCTCTTTGTTTCAGCACTCCATATTCCTGAAGTTGGCAGCAAAGACTGAGTAAGCACATGCTCGAAACCACAAGATGCCTATGATTTTTAAGTGCAAGTGACTAAGATTTCAGGGATTTCAATAAAATTAGCTCAAGAAACCAAAAAAAAAAAAACATTTGAATGCATGGCTGCTATTGGCAAAGAAGTTACCTCAACCTCGCATACTAGATAAGAATTCCAACAGTTGGAGGAACAAAATGAAAGAAGCAGAAAATACACACTACAGGTCCTATATTTGAGAATGAGACCAACATTCACAAACATCGTTGCCTCGTAAAACTAATACAGTAAGCTGTAAGAAAAACAATGTCACATGAAGTTTTTTCAGACAACAACAGCACGAAAGGAAGACCATATTACTTCTCTTTGGTTGGCTGGATAAAATATATAGCATCCATGGTAGGCAACGGCTGTCTTCGCTTGTATATATCCTCCACCACTGTAAAACCATCGCAAAACATTGGTTAGTGCAAAAAAATACTATATAAAAAAACTGAACTTGCTTCAAGTATGACAATGTCATCCTTTCTCAGCAATGGAAACCAAAAAAAAAAAAAAAAGTTGAGGGGGATGGAAAAGCAGTCAAAGCACAGAGACAGCATAGCAGCTTCAAAGACCCCATCAGGACAGTGGTTATAAGCATACAGGACTGGGAAGCCTTCTTAACAAGCGAAAAAAATGAAAAAATTAGACAATGTCACTTTCAAATCCTACAGCTGTCATCTTTATGATACAAGATCACACCTCAAGAGTCAAGCCATACTACTAAACAGAAAAAGTTGTGTTTGCCGTCACATATCAGATCTATGGGATGGATAATCAACATCAATCAAACGGCCTAGACAGCCCATGCACATCTTATAGGAACCCGAATTGTCTGAAAGTCAAGATGATGAGTTGGTGTCAGAATTGTCATCTTAGTTTGTTCTTTCTCTAGACAATTTATGGCATTTTAAGGAAGTAGACTTCGCTCATTGTCCATATCCACACTCCACTACAGACTACCTCTCATACTATGACCAATATGGTTTGCCTTAGTCCACATCGAGCTTCTATGAACATGTATGAAAGGGATAGACCTATCATAGAAGCATAAAATTATTGTTACTAGATGATTAACAAAGTTGATTGGAAAAAATAAGTTATTCACGCCAAATGTTATTTTTTTCAAGCTGGATGCTCTTACCTCAAATGCATCCACAGTTGTCAAATCAAGATATGTATCGTGTCTCGGAGTCCTATTTTTATGTATCGAGTATCCAGTATCATATCGTATCATAAGATACGATTAACCTCTAATAATAATACAAAAAAATATATCATAAGTGAGTTTTGCTAGAAATAAATGTTTTTAACTCATTCTTTGAAAAGACTTGCTAGATAGCACCATCATTTTTTGAAATAAAACATGATGGTGGCTTAATTAAACTGTGAAAGGGCAATAACTATATCAAATGACAAGAGCAATGCGACTAAAAAATAATTTCGGAACTAGATCATTGATCTCTTCCACCTCGTTAACTTGGGGCTCTCTACTCATTTTTTTCCACCTTCTCAAAGGAAAAAATGAGTACTTTCTTTAGTCAAGTGATAATTCTCTTTTTTTATCTTTTAAATTTTTTTTTTACACAGATTTTCCTATTGAAGTGTATCGTCCGTATCGTGCATCGATATGTATCGATGTGCTCGATACACTAATGATACATGCTCATATTCGATACAACCTATAGATACATATTAGTCACCCTGTATATCATATAGTACAATACGTGATATTGACAACTATGAATGCATCCCTTCAATCCTTTGCATCAAAGGAATACCTAACTTTCGGCCTTGTGCCAGTAGTTCCATGTAAGATGCGCAGCACACACTAGCCATCGTGTCTACCTAACACTTTTTAACCCAACACTACATTGCCCATGGTTTCCCACGGGAAGTTTCTCTCTACTAGCAAGTTAAAATAAGATGTCGAAGACGATATTCATTCCCCTTCTATCCATTTATAGCCAAGTAAGCTTCTAGTAAGCAAGCAGAACAGGTGAAAAAAGGAGACAGGAAAACATGATGGAGGCTTCTTTCAATAAGAATGGTAATAACTTGTTAACAATATTCACATCAACTAAACAAAAACAAGGTTTCCTCTCAATTGAAAGATAAATTACTCATCAAAATTCAAAAGCTGTCTAAATTCTAACATCAATGCCGGAAAACTAGCCCTGATGAAAGATTGTATGAGGCAAGTCAAAGCTGCAGCTGACTCAGAGATTCGCATTGGCAACCGTTATGGAAGGGAACCAACATCTTCGGAAATCTTATGTTAGGCAAATGAAAATATTTCATGATGCAAATTCAAACAGCATACAGAAATCAAAGCAAAAAGAAACAGCGCCTCACAGTAAAATAAGCAAATCTACACAAAAAGAGCAAACGATGGGGAAAAGGAAGTTATATCCAATAACAATGGATTCACTAATGTAATATCAAGAAGCTGGTAATCATTTTGTCCTGTGAAGACAAGGTCTTGTTTACTTACACGAAACACCTTCTTCTGTTATATCTGCCATCTTGCAAGCTGATGAGACTATCTTAATAGTAAGTTTGTCCATAATCAGAACCTAAAAGAGCCAAAACAAGCAGGAAGAATAATCATCCAATCAGGTAATAATTCCAACACCAAGCAATTAAATATGATGTCCAAAAAGAACAAAATGCCAACAGTAACAGATCACTAGCTAATTCTGATATAAACATACAATAATTCAAGCGGGATCCCATATGAGCTTGGATACTGATTCCAAAGCTTACTATCACTGCTTTAGGTCAGCAATACAATTCTCAACACCAAACATTATCTGAACAGTGGAGTGAGATATCGACACGAAGAAAATTAAACGTCTACAGAAAAATCTCTAGGTAATGATCCATTCAAGTTTTTTTGCAGCAGCATTTTACAGAACAAGTTAAAAGCTTCTGGTAACCTCCATGTCTTATCAGAACCGAACCCCCTCCCCCTCCCCCCCAAAAAAAAAAACCATGTAAACGGCATCAAACAAACGCTTTCAAATATAATAGCATTCGCTCCAGCTGCAGAGAAGGTGAGGGAAAATGAGCATCACAGCAGAAAGTGGAAAGCAGAAGCAACTCCACATCATGCAAGCAAATATCTTAAATGTATGACAAAAGTAAGCAACTGAAATAGTGATATTATAATAAAGCGACCACAAAATGAGGAAGATGATGATACCCTCCAACTTAATCTTGAGTCTCCGGTCTTAGTTGATCGAAGCATTTCGTATAGCAATCCTGAAAATGAACAAAACACAAAAAGAGAATAATCAAAGCTTTAATTACATAGGTTATAAGTTAACTAAGAAAGAACCAACTTGCTTAGCTCACGAAAATCAACAGTATGCTTTATCCAACAACCACAAGAAGATGACCTCATGTACAGGTGAAGAGGAAAAGAGAAGATGAACATTGATCACATGTTACAAAACCATTTAACTTGCTATTTCACCAAGGAGCTACAGTAACAGCGAAAATTGGAGTATTCTGTAGACCATTCACTCTTCCTGTTTCTATGGAACAAAAAATCTAGCTTCTTCAGTAATTTACAACAAAAAGAAAGGAAAACATTTTCAGTTAAAGAACTTTGATATTGTCATTCCTTTGGCTATCTGGTTTTGTCACGAAACCAAATAGTAAAAACTTTTTTCTGCAGTCAAACAAATGTGTTTCCTCTTAGAAAAAACAAAAAACAAAAAACAAAAAGTGGCATCATCACGCCATCTTAACATATTTCTAATGCAGGCGAATGTGTAAAACTAAGTGTGTCTAACTACCTGCTAGCCAACCTCAGAGTAATGACACAACCTCCTAGTCACCTTGATTAAGAATTTGGCACCAAAGTTGCGAGGTTGACAACAAGCCATAAACTATCGTAAATTTCTAAAGGACAAGATTGGCCAATGGATCACACACTTTCTGTCAATGACAAGATTGGCCAATGGATCACACACATTCTGGCAAGAATGTAGGTATAAGTTTCACTCTCAAGTCTCAACAAAAACAATCTCATGGTTTAAGAGTTAAGGATGTTCCATATCCTCCTCATACAGACCTCGTTCTAAACAGGAGTTGTTCGCACTAGGTAAATCAAGTTGAGTTGCTTAGCAGTACCAAACACCCCTAATCACATATCATATGGAAGCAACAGTTTCAAATTAGAATTCTGGGCCAGCATTCAACTCAGCCAATGATTACACGCATAAGAGCATTTCAATCTCACGGTATCTTCATCGTTCACCACAACTCTTATATCACAGCAAAACCCCCTAGCCACTCCTCTCCCACTCCACACTTCCTCAACCAAAACCAAACCCCAAAACTTCACACAGCAACCAAATCCTATCAATAAACTCAATCCAATGGAACTCAAACCAAATCCCCACAGCAACCAATACCAAAGGAAAGCGACCCGACTCACAACCAATTCACTTCACAAAACGATTAGGAGAAAGGTAATCGAGCTCACGATCACGCGCAATCTGCCTGAAGGACTTGTGGTCGGTCAAGTGAGACGACGAGGAGGAGAAGTCGGAATCCGAAGTCGACATCGGCGACGAGTACGGCGACTCCGATTCCGATTCTGATCGTGTTGTTTGCTGCGGCGGCGGCGGCGATCGGTGATCTATGGATCGAAATCGAAGGAAGATGAGAGGAGGAGGAGGAGATGATGATGAAGCAGAGGAGAGGAGGGGATAACTACGGGGAGATTTGCGTATCCGAACGGGGAATTTCAACTTTTCGCCGTCGGGATTAATGAAATGAAATGTGATGAGATGAAATGGAAAACACGGTTATTGACTTGACACCCTCAACGACGGTTCTTTCGTTGTGCGCAGTGCGACTGATCCAATACAAACCATAACGCTGGTTGAAGGGATTCTAGATGAACTTTGCTGGGGGTGATGATTTAATTTTAATTGGGGGAGTTATTTTAAAATTTTCAATGAGTTTGAAAAGCAATTTTTTTTATCTCAATTTTTTTTATCTTATTTATTTCATTCCCTTTTTTCAATTCAAAATAAAACAGTAGCTTCATTTTCCTGGGCTTCTCCACCTTAGCCACGTTGTCACCCTCGCCTTCATCATCTTGCCGACGCTGTCACCCTCGCCTTCATCTTTCTCCTCTCTATCTTTCCCTCTCCTTCGCGTACTCATTATCCAGTTTAATTTCTCTATCCCGTCTTCGTTTTCTTTCCCAACGGTTTCGTACCCTGGATCCAAATGGAAAGAGAGAGACATGACAAAGAAACCGAAATGATTTCATCTCCCATAACCCGAAGCCAAATTAGAAAGGGAATGGGATTCACAATTTCTTCTCAAACTCGTAGAAAGGCAAAGGTTATCCGAAAATAAATTGTGTCAATTTCTTCTCTATCAATTCAAATAGATGACCAAACTCTAGCGTCATCTAGTTTGAAATCAAAGATGAGACGACGACCCCCAAATAAGATTTGAAATAGAGTCTGTTGTCGTTATTCCATAAACACATGGTGGAGTTGAACAATGTTATATCTAATATTTGACTTAAAAAATTGAAGATGTTTCATTTTTCTCATTTTCTATATGCGCCTAGGTTATTAGTTAGTTCACATGGATTGAAAGATTCGTTTGCTGAGTTTAATTTAGATCTGGTTGGGATGGTTATTGGCTTGAGATCAACCTTTGTTCCATTGAAAAAGAAACATGTATCTGTCATTGTGGGACTGCGGGAATAAGTTTAAAGTTAAAATCTCAGCTTGCAATAGAAGCCGATCCTAGAAAAAAGAGACATTGGGGTGTTATTTAGAAGAGACATAGTGTTTTATTTTCTGTTTCTATTTTATTTGAATATAATATTCATGATTTTCATTTTAATTTTAAAATAATTTTAATTTGTGTTATTGATTTTGATTTTCATAATTTTAAATAACAACGATCCCTTTGTCCTAAAATTTCAAAAACGAATCGATTTGACATTAGAATTTCGGAGTGGATTGAATTGTTATCATTTTATATTTTTGTCATCGTAAGAGAAGAAGGCAAGCAAAAAATAGGAAAAAAATGATACAGAAATAGTTAGATATGATATAAAAAATACAATTATATCTTTGTTAATAAAATATTTACAAATACAAAAATATTACAAATAAAATATGATATTGCGATGTGACAAAACCATGTCAAAATTATGAGACGGGGAGGTACCAAACAACCTCTAAACAATCCTCAACTCAAGTGTAGTGTGGAAGCACTTGCCATGCTCGGTCGAGATGTTCACACGAACGGACATACTTGGGCCATGAAACTTGCATGAGGTATCGACGAGCCCCACGTAGAGAACTTCCTTCATTGCCACGTCAACCCGAAATGTCTGCTGTTCAAACTCGTTCCACATTTTCCCACATCTTTGACAAACACAAACTCCCATGGCCAACAATACGTACATCCTTGACCTTTGTTTGTAGAGAATGTATTTGATGAACCAACGACGAAAAATTAAAGCAATTTTTGTTATTGGTTTATCTTTATGAAACAGAATTCATACCAAGAAAGACCATAGCTTAACTTCTTACTTTTGAAATCTTGTTATAAATTGATAAAAAATGATTTTTACATTTTATTACTTTCAATTGGTCCTTACGAAAGAACATCTTGAATATTGAGCACAGTTTGTTTGATGTTTTCAACTTAATACTCCTTCTTCTGGGTATCTCATTAAAAAAATAAAAAATCACCCTAATTTATTTTGTATTAGTTTCTATGTTTATGTTGAATATTTGATAAATTTATAAAATTATCCAATTTTTTGTGTTGGTTGCCCAATTTTTGTGCGTCAATCCAGAAATTAAATATAGTCATAATTTGGTTATATCTTATCCTCATTACAAACAAAATATTTTTAAAAAATAATATTCATCATATCTCATCTAGATTTTAATTACAATATTGATCCTTTATATATGGATCGCATGTTAATATATACCCTTACATAAATATTCATCTTGATTGATTTCCATTTCTTTAATATCACGTAATTTTTGGGAGAAATGAATGTACAGAATAAAATGTCAAAACTAATCCCAGCTAGGGATAAATTTGTCCTAAAGAATGGTAAATGTTGCGGTTCTCTCTATAAAACACCTTCACCCAAGATTCCACTTCTCAAATGCTCTGTTCTTCATCACGCATCGTTCCCCGCTTCCTATCCATTCTCCCAACCCACTTCTCCTCACCTCCAAACAAAACCCTTTTGCGATCTCTTCCCAAATCCGAAGAATTTCCATCTGGGTATTCGTATTCTCATCTGGGTCAGAATCGGGTTTCCCTGTTTGGGTCATTTAGGTTGAGCAATACCATGGCTGGTGCTTCTCAGGCCGAGGTGAAATCGGTGCATGATTTTGTTGTCAAGGTGAGGGGAAAGTGTTTGGTTTGAATTGGGGATGATTTTGTGGGGTTGATTGGGGATGAAGTTGGGTGTGGATTGTTGTGTGGGGTTTGTGATCGAGGAATTGAGGTTGATATGTGTTATTGGTTTCTGTGTTGTTGTGATTATGTTTTGTTTCTTTTGGATTTTAAAGGCTATGTTTGAAGGTTGATACTTCTTGATCAGATCAATCAGTATATTGATGTGTAGCCTCTATTGTTTATTTCATGTTTGGATAGGCAGCCTGAGTGGTTAATTTGGAGATGACAAGAGTTAAAAAGGTTGGAGGAGCTAGTAAATTCGACTGACTTGGAACACAGACCACTAACTGATTGAGATAAACCTTTAAATTTATCATAGGGGACATGTTATATTTCAATATGCGTCACGAACTCTCTTGGAGGGTCATTTTGCGGTTGAGATGTTGTGCATTCATTTCTGTTGGAGTGGTACTTAGCAGCATCGACATCCAATGCCTTTAAGGGGATAAGGGGTGTTCTTCCTCCTATTTTTTAGGATCATTAAGCTTGGGGCACCGTTCCTTGAAGTGGTTGCTTTACATGGTTTTTAAAAAAGACCCGAATATGATTTCCTTGCCTATATACTTTCCAGGGATATCAGGAGAATAGGTAAGCTTAAATCTTTTCCGCCTGAGTGGGGGGTGGTGGACGGACGACTTTGGTTGCAATTGCCAACGTCTGGATTTTTCTAGAAGCTTCATTTTCTCTTCATGATCTCTGTTATAGTTGACAATTATGGGACGGATTGTTGATTCTCGCATTTGTTGACTTCACAGGATGCTCGTGGAAATGATGTAGATCTGAGCCAATACAAGGGAAAAGTGCTGCTCATTGTCAACGTTGCCTCTCAATGGTATGCTTCTCCTATTAAATGTGCTTCACCGCTAATATTATAGTTTAGCATGTGCTTCACCATCTGTAGTTGCATGTGGTTCTCCGCAGATGTAATGAAGTCATAATTGATCAACTGTGTGCTACGTACCATGTTGTGTTAGATTGTTAGTAGGACTTGAGATGTCATGGATCGAACCAACTTAGTTTACCACTTGTCTACTTGACTAATTTGTCGTGAAAGAGGATTTATGCTAATATTCTTTGAAGATAGTAAGATCTGAATCCTGATAACTTCTGAACCTTTTCTTCGGTACTGTTCTTTGGGTGCAGCGGCCTGACAAATTCGAACTACACCGAGTTGACTCAATTGTACAGCAAGTACAAAGACCAGGGTTGGTTTCAAGCCCCTCAATCCTTTCTTTTATGTACCAATTTACTGTAAAGAGTGTTCTTCATTTGAAGGGAGAATGACATGGTCAATTCTTTTGTTTTTGTAAAGGATTTGAAATCTTGGCATTCCCTTGCAACCAGTTTGGTGCTCAAGAGCCAGGGACCAATGACCAGATAGTGGAGTTTGCTTGCACTCGTTTTAAAGCCGAATATCCCATATTTGATAAGGTAAAATAGCATTTGTAGTTAGCGCATGTCGTCCACGAAATGTTATTTTAGACATCTTTCTCATCCCCACTCGGTGGGGAACCTGTAACCTGGTGGTTCGAGTGTTTGGCTCCCATCTTTCTGGTCTCGTTCCTGGAGAAGTCTATTTGTTAACTTGTAGCAGCAGTTAGAGCACAACTTGACAGATCTTGTGCAGGGTGGACCAATGGTGCATCGGTTGCTCCACAAGATTGTGCCAGTTCTTGCATGGATAGTATTTTGGTTGTTGGTATAACAAGAGAAGATATTATCGCTTCCTGCCAATATATGTGATGCAAATATAGATCTCCATAGCTATGTTAGTGAAGTATAATTTTCTGATGTGCGGCAAGGCTTTCTCCTTCCTGTTCTGAAGCACCTCTCCTTTTGGCACAGGTTGATGTCAATGGCAACAGCGCAGCTCCACTTTACAAGTACCTAAAGTCAAGCAAGGGTGGACTCTTTGGTGATGGCATCAAATGGAACTTCACCAAGTTCTTGGTTGATAAAGAGGGAAAGGTTGTCGATCGCTATGCACCAACTACTTCTCCTTCTAGCATCGAGGTATGAATTTCCATTCTCCAACAAGGCAAAGTTTTCTCCGGCGAAAAATATCCTAGGAATTTATGTTTGGACGGAAGTTTGATATGTTTTTGGTCAAATCGTGCTCAATATGAATAATTCGATTTGCAACATTGTTGGGTGATGGATAACTAATCTGTATGGTTTTGTTTTGCAGAAGGATATAAAGAAGCTGCTCTAGGAGTGCTCATCTCGAGTGATCTTTGAATAAATGATACTGTACTTCTGTATACTCAGTTTGTCAATAAGTTATAGCTGCCGATATTATGCACGCAGGAGCATGTTGTTATGTTTTGTTGTATGATGAGATGTCTGATTTTGCATCTGCTCTGAAAATCTGATGCTTTTATATTGCACTAGTGCACTATCTATTTTGTTTTGACAGGGCAAGCCCGTGCTCGTGGCATTGTAATGAGTAAACTGCTGCACTCGTTCAGCAGCTATTATGAATATGCGGTCACTGTGTCTATCCTGTATGCTTCGGTAGAACATTCAAGTGATCTAAGATCAAGCTGTTACAACTGATGTGCAATCTGGTATCTATCCAGCATTCAAATACCCATAAAAACACCCAAGTTTTGATGCAAATCCTTAGTGCTTGAGCAATCCAACTCATTCGTTTAATTTTGGTTTAGGCGATATATATATGAAAGTAACAACCTCGAGCGAGGGTTACGGTATAACGTCTTACCATAGAAGTTAATGTGGTGCTTGGACAGTAGCATAGTGATGAAAAATTGAAAACTCATAACAATGATGAAGATAATGGTACTAATTGAAAAGCTTCTACATAAAACCATACTACTCGTTTATGACGCAGCTTGTAACGTTAGAATTGACATAAAGAGACCCTCCACGAATACTCAGCAAATTTGATTGAAATCAATGGAAACATCTTTAACCACGGCGGTGCAAGGCTCAAGAATATGTACAAGTCACCATAGTTGTCAGTTCATGCAAGTGCATGGAATTGGTTGAGGCATGGGAGAAATTCTCTCGTCCTGAGCAATTCTGAATCAGAGCAATCTAAAGAGAAAGAAAATTTCCCTTGTTCATTAGCATTGCCCAGCAACACTCAGAATTCAGCGTTGCAGGGAAGAACAAAGAATGAATTGAATTGCAATTGATTACTAGATATTTCTCTATTGTTGTTTTCAGTACTGGATAGTTAGTCCTATGGCTACAAAAGGGGAAATAGAGCAAGGGTTCCGAGGTCAGCACGCTTCTTAGCCGTTCTTCTGAATGGTTTCCGGCTCCTCCAAAACAATCTGTCTATCCCACTAAAACCGTCTTCACCACTACTTTTATCCACTGTTAATATATTCTTCTGTTTTGAGGGGGCCTTTGCCTTCTTTGATTTCCACCTGGAACTCACCATGTTACGAGGCGACGGCGTCTGTGGTTCGCCACCATCCTTTCCTGCTAATCTGTTCAGATAAAAACAACAGCAATTTAAAATTCAAATAGCCACAAAACATATCATGTAACATTACTTGTGCATACTACGGTATTATATAGACTTCCAGCTCGAGGTGATTGTAAAATGTCTAAACTGAAAATATGACATGATTGACACAGGGTCCATGAATGAACGAAAGAAAAACATCTGGAGACAGAGTTAAACGTACCTCTCTGGTTTAACCAATTCCGTTAAATCTGCCTTCCCTTGAATAAATGGTTCACAAGCAGGACATATGTAAACCTTTGGCGCTGTGACAAGATTGATGCAATCGAAGTGATACCACTCATCACATTTATCACAGGCAATCATTGCTCTCTGATCATAGGGCTTTCGGCAAATGCAGTAAAGCATACTCCTATCTTGTAATAGCTGGAACGCGAGACAGATTTGATTAGCATGGTGTCTCAAAGTCGAAAACAAAGCACATAAAAAAACCTACCCTACCATAATCTCGAATTTGCTATAGAAAGCTCATAGATATTACTAGTACATTACCACCTCCATCCCATTCAAATTACAACAGTCTGGCTTTCGCTTTAGAAAACTATCTCACATAGGCTACCAGGATCAGAATCTTACTCACAATCTTGTGAGCTCTAGTAGTATCTAAACGGTTTTGATTGGATGAGCCTTACCTTAAGTTCCTTTGTAAAGCGAATAGGCAACTTTTCACCCACTTCTATGAGCTCAAAAACTTGCTCCAATTCAAGTTCTCCATTATCTGCTGCAACCTGCAGTGAGAATAGTAACTATGAGCAAGAGAAATCACAAGAGATTCAAAGGATTAAATGGTATTTCTGTGTGTAGCTATCATGACCTTCTTGGCAGTTTCTGCCCATTGCATTCCAGTTTGCTTGATCTCTAGAAGCATGTTCATGTAATGATCTTCTGAAGGTACTTTAATTGTAGACGCCTGCAGCAAGACCAGTCAACAATGGACATACCGGCTTTATATGCAAGATCAGGATGACACAGGAAATTTAAATCACAGGAACTTGCATGGTAATATCGTTGAGGCCTCAAGCCTGTCTTAACAGTCTATTATATGCGACTAATTATGTCTGAAACGATCAAATCAATCTTAGACTAATAATTCTCGCTTTCTTTCCCTATTACCCAAACTCAAATTCTGAATAGTTGTCTGATGATTCACATAACAGTGAGAGTCGAGTTGAAGTAATTATCATAGTTTCATTTTACACTTCTCTGATTGAAAAGAACCTAACTATGAAACCTAAGCTACGCCTGGTTGCAACTTCAGTTGAGAGCTATTAGTATTCCGAAAGCTAGTACCCCAGCCTCAATGGAATGACATTTTGTTGAAGCTTTTCCCAAGATGATTCTACCCATCGAAACTAGTACAACAAAAATCCAAACTGACACCTACTCCAAAGATACAACCATTTGCAAGCGCATTATCTCAAAATTTAATGCATTATTAAGACCCAGAGCAGGTCTGCCTTTTGTCAATTCAACTAATCTATTCTTGAAGTAAACCAGTTGATGCTACAAGAACTTCATCTAAAAGCTATCAGTATTCCTGAATGCAATCCTCATGAAGAATCCATAGTAATGAAAGTGAAGAAGCGACAAACCTCTTTTAAATGCCGCTGAATCTGCTGGATCATGGGCTTTGTTGAACTCTCGAATAATTTAATAACTCTGACTCTCCAAGAATGCCTTGCCAAAGCCAAATCAAATTTGTGGCCAGCGAGAGGATCATGCAAACCTACCACGTCTAATGCCTGCAAATGAGAGAAAAACAAAGGAGCGGCTTATGATGCATCCCAGGAAAACAGATGGATTCCAATAAGATATTCATAGAAACGAAACACACTGATCACACTAATTACCTTCAGAGCAATCGTCAGCCTACTAGAAATAGAGGAGACATCTTCACCAAGATAAGATAATGCGGAATCCACTATCCCATCTAAGCACTCTCTGCATGCAAGAGCTTGATCCACAATCTCCTGTAATATCTCTCTCTCTTCAAGCCTAATAAACCACACGAGACACACCCAACCATGTTGTAGCGAAATCATCATAAGCGTTACGGTAGAAGATACATTTTTCTGTTCTCTGCATGCTAAATTATACACAGAAAATGGACAATATATATTTTGAAATGTATAAAATTATAATAAAGGTTAAAGCACCGATATTGCAATCATGTTTGGGAGAAGATATTAATGCAATAGAAAGATCCATCAAATGCAAGATTACTCCATCATTGGCCCAAAACCAATATGCCATCACTACCACTTTATCTTCGTCTTCTCATTCTTCAGAACAAGACTCTTATAAGGACTCTTATAAGCCAAATATACTTCCCAATTCTATAGAGCATTGAATGTTGAAATGGAAAACTCTACACTAAGGCACAGAAAGGATATGCCAAAACTCAAAAGGACCACCGAATGGTGCAGCACATTACCATACACGGAACTTCTTGACAGCAGAGGACATTTCAATAAGTTTCTTCAGTTCGGGACGTTTCCCAGAGTACTTCTACATTGAGAGGAGGGAAGAATAAGAAATAACACGAGGACCGTAAACTAATTTTAAATGTAAAATATCAATATAAAGCTCACCAAAGGACTGTCACCACTTCGACAAATCGAACCGCTCTCTACTAACAAGCAATAAGGGCACAGGTATTCCTTTGAAACCTTAGTATTAGCAAAGGTTGGTACCAAGCACTTCAAATGATAGCTGTGCATGAAAAGCACACATGTTAGCATAATAAAGTAGCATTCATCTTGACTCAGCCAGAAACAAAATGATCACTTTGCTATAAAGCGGTGAAAAAATAAATTATCACCAGTCTTTAGAATCGGTGGCTTAATCCAAGTTAACAAGTTCATCTTTTTCACTCCTGTGGTTTAGAGCCAAGTACAATTCGCGAACGCCATAGACTAGCACACATTTAGTACAGAGGGACACCATACCAGTCTTTACACGAAGAACAAGTAATGAACTCTTGATCATCAGAATCCATACAGAATCCTTTGCAAAAATATCGTATTTTGCAGCACTTCAACTTTTCATATATGTACATAGATCTATGCAATGATTGTTTGATCTGCACAAGTTAAGTTGAAGAATATCTAAGAGGGTAGAGAATTTTCCGAAATGAAACTAGCACTGAGAAGGCTAGACTAAAAATCTAAAATACAATCCCAACCTTCACCAAGGAGGTAGACAGTGAGGATGCGTCACTATCTGACAATCCAACATCTTGACAACTACGTGTTCTCCAATTTTCCACACTTTCAATCTCAGACATTACCATGTCCATCTCAGGACAATTGAAAGCATTGGTTATTCCAAGTTCCTGAAAACTCAAGTAAAAGCTGTGCTATTAAATGGAAATATCAAGATTTTCAAACTTGAACATATTAACTCAATAAGAATTAACAGAATACAGGAAAACAGAGAAACAGTACACAAGCTTAGTTTATAGTTAGAACCAAGTAAGCATTAAATCGTGGTCATCCATAATACAATAGCTCTTTCTGGGATTTCAAATTAAACCATAACAAGCCATGGTATTCTATGAGGTCTATCAAGAAGCAACCCGGCGGAGTGACACTAGAGAAGCAGGACAGCTGGCTACATGTCATACAGAAGGAACTTGATGAAGAAAGGTGCCACTGAATAGCAAAGAACAAAAGGAAGATCCAATAGGACATATAAATACAGTAAGCGAACATGGAGGCAATCGACAATAACAATGTCACCACTGGTGCTAGAAAAGAGGGGACAGTGTTCCATTGATATCAAAGAAAGAAGCTTTCGCCCTTCATTTTATTCCTATGACCCAAAAGCTTGCAGTGTTTTCCTTTTCTGGTGGTCCCACAAAGATTGGGAGGACACTGTGATACAAGAATGGAAATTTCTCATAAGTAAATGACAACATTACCAATCTCTCATAGCACACTCCACTCACTCATCTCTCAACAGTTACACATTACAAGGCCATACATCCGCTACTAAAAACATAGTACATGGCTTTGTTCACATTTGAAACTGGAGGAGCCATAGGGTTATGTGTGTCTACACATTAGTTCGACTTTATAAAATTATCGTAAGAACTACCAAATCAGCAGAGGCGTGCAGGAAACCTAAAATTTTCATCTTCTCAACTTGCTCTATCAGCTGTTGATACTAGGAATAGAAGGTGGAACTAAATGATAACGCAAGAAAAACAGAAAGCATTTGTTGCAATCTTATCACCAACAATCTAAATCATTCTTTACCTTAAGCTCCAACAATGAAGAGTGTGATTGCTCTTCCTCATTGAGACATAAGAAAGACTGCACCTTGTCTTGCCATGCCCTATGCAAAAGTTCAGGGGTAACTACAGTCAGTATCAAAACAAGTAAATGTTCAACAAAAATATTAAACTAAAGGACCTAACGAAGATGTAGAAAGCATAAGCAAAGGAGATAAAAAGTAGGCAAATTTGTAGCATGTACAGGAAGGGCAGAGCAAGAAATGAAAAGCAATAAAGAAATATGCTCTAACTAAAATTTTGAAAAAATCAAGGAACAACTCATTAAAATTACAAGCCGCATATTTATGGGGAAAGACAAAATGCCTAAACACCATGGTAAGAAGGGGTGAATCTAAAATGCAGAGGCAAGTCAGAGAAGGGACAACATGGAGAATAATCTCAGGAAAAAGGAAAATGAAAGAGCATATCACACTCCTGCCACCCCAAAATCATTTGCAAGATATTTCTTTTCACGATATCTGACGATGATTGCAACTCAAGCTGATTACGCTCACAGTTCTATTCATTCAAAGATATCCTCAATCAAATAAAAAGTTTGACACAAAAAATGTCAAGGTCATAAGGGAAATTTATGATATCCAAACGCAGATAGACTTGGTGGAATCCTTTAATACAATTTTTCTTTATTTCAATGTGTTTGACAGGTAAGGACTTCAGAAAAGATGGAAGTTTCGAACAATATACATCATTCAACGAACATGCATCCCCTACTCTGCAGGGATCAGATATGATTGCAGTCGCAACCAGTAATAAAATACTCACTTATGTTTAGCAATTGAATCCTTGAGTTTCCCTACCATCGCTGGAAATTGAACTTTAATATTCTGCGAATCCAAATAAAACAAGCATGATTGAGGAACTTCATATTGTTTTAACCCCCATGATGTCATCAAACCTGATAAGTTTTAAAATGACCATGATAAAAGGCCAATTCATGCAAACAAAATTGAGGTCCACTATGGGAAGGAAGAGAGCTGACACTACTTCCAAAAAACAATGGAAAGCAGAAAAACTGTGAAAAACACCTGAAGCTCCAAAAGAAGGCCTTCAGCATCGCCTAACTGAGAAAGTCTTCTTCCGCTTCTCGGTAAAAACAGTACCTCCGAAGCCTTGTTAAGCCAAGTGACTCCACTAATCAATGATGTCAACAGAGAAGAAGCACCATATGCCATAGGAAGGCCTTTTGATTCTGTACTCACGCCGTTAATCTCCTGCAATAAAATTGGTGCCCATCATAAAAATAAATAATAATAATAATAATAATAAATTAAAAATGAAAAAGTAAAGATGCATACAAACACCAAAGTCCAAAAAAACGATGAAGATGATAAAATTGCATTTCCTATCATCGACACTACCGCGCCAACACTTTTGATTGTAGATACGTGGAATTAGCAAGCAATCACCTCTATGGAAGCTGCTATATACTGGAAGGAAAATACTCTGGAACACCAGTGTAACACCGAACATGAATTTTGGAGCTTCGGCAGCTCGGGAAAGTCAAAACGCAGAGAAAGACCAGCAGCTATAACTCTTTCCATTTCAGTGACAAGTTCTTTAATCCTGAAAGTGACATCACTGCTCATTTGGTCCTCGATGCTGTCAAGGTTTAATATCTTGTCCGCATCCTCCAGACAAGAACCAGCATCGTGCTTCCACTCCTCCAAATTTGTCAAAATTGTCTGAATCATCATCTTTTCATCCAAATGTACTTTCAAGAGCTTGGACACAGAAACTTGCTCCTGCGAGTAGTAAATTAATAAAAAGTCAGGCTTCTTCACTGGAACAAGGCTCCTCAGCAGACCACATTCAAGACATAAAATTACATTTAGTGAGTCCAAACACAGTAACTTTGAAGAAGATGTAGAATGATCATCCTTCCTTAGATATGGCAATGATTTCTCCAACCACATTTTTGCTGTTGTGACGGCATCCACTAAGGCAGAAAAAGAGGGTAGGATTGCAAATATATCTGCCGCTGATCTGCAGGTTCAGTATAAAGATGGGTGATCAATAGATAGGCTTCTATAAACCAACATTCGAACAGCTCAGAGGAGCAACACATTCAACCGTGTAAAAAACTCTACCTTATAGCATCCTCAAAGTCTGCCATTGAAGCTTCTGCTGCAAGAATTTGTTGAGCATGTTTTTCCCAGTTCAAGGAAGCATAGGATACTTCAGATAGTGAGTCAAAATGCTTTTCTTTTTCAATCTGAAGTCTGTAAAAAGATAGGCAAACTTCAGAACGGCTGAAAGACAGCAATATTAAAGAGAAAGATAAAAAAAAGCACCGGAAAGAAGCATACTTAACAGCCACCGATAGCACTTGTTCGATGAAATCAAGTGGCATTTTAGTAGCTTGTGCCTGCAATGATATTCATTTACCCGGGTTCATTTGGGTTAAGGTAAAATAAGCAATAAAGTGCCGAATGTTTACACAAGTCGCATTTTCTAGCAAGAAACCGAGAGCAGGAAAAATTAGTCACATCAAGTTGCTTAGAAGAGGGAAAAACCTAATTTAACTGACCAAAACAAAAGAACCCAACCATGTTCAGTATTACAAATCTCTAAATGCAATGGTAAAAATAAGAACAAATATTGTTCACCTTCAGTGCTTTATCCCTGCAGTATGCCTTCCTCAACTCAACCTCCACGAGAGACAATTCATCAACTGGTCAACAAGCGTCGATCAATACAAGGTTAAGTGCATATAACTTGAGAATGATTCCTGCCACTTATGCCCTTTTCTTTTCTCCTTAGGAAGAGAAACACAACAGATGATATAGAAATGCTAACCTTGAACTTTAAGTAAAGCACCATCCTTTTGAAGGCATTTTAACTCATCAATAATATTTTCTTGATCCTCTCGGTCTTGAACATTATCAAGAGTGCCGTTAAAGCGGGATATCCATGAAAGTGCATCAGAGTAACACTGTCGCAAAAGTTCCAATTCCGAAATATTGATCATGAGACTTTCGAAGTCAAGTATTAGCTCTTTAAGTTCCTGCAGAAGGGGGGAAAAGGCAATTATCGCCACAGAAAGCGTATGAACTTAATCTATCGGTGACCCCACTCCACCCCAAGTTTCTAGAGATGGGAAAGAAGGCAATAGACAAAAGGCACCCATATTCGAACAAGAACACTGCTAAGCGGCTAAGGGAAGCATAGAGATCATGCAGCACTGGAGAAACTTGAAACTAAATATTCCAAGCAGACAGAAAGGCTCTACCTTTAGACTAATGCACCTCTTAAGCAATTCACGGCACCGAGTTTGACAGAGTTCTGCTCGACCAATTAATTGCAGAAGCATTTCTGATTCTGGGAGATGAAGGTGGCACTCCTGCATCTGTTTAAACTATAGTTTAGTTGGATGAAAAACTAAGTTCTCATTCCACAGAAACCAACTTCAAATACCTCAATCCTCAAACGGTAAAGAATGCCGATGTCAATGGCAGGAGAAATCCCATTAGAACATTTTCTTACAGTGTCGATCCACAGCTACAATGTCAAATATGTAAGAACATATTAATCAATGAAAGTTAACAAATTAAGAAAGAACACAACCTCAAAATGGAAAAGTAAAACACTGCCATAGTGTAAGTTCAAATTTTCATCAGGATTCAAGGCTTTTGGTTATACACATGATTCACATGAATGTAAATAGTAAACAATGATGGAAATTGGAGCCGTTTCCAAAAATGAGGAACCTTTCTCTGAATAGACTGAAGCATTTATACCGTATGGGTTTGAAGGCAGCATCTCACAATTACAATAGAGATCAAATACAAGAATTTATCAACCAACACCAGCAGAGCATGATTGCACTAATTTCCATTCCACACCACTGCAGCACCTAGTTTAGATTTCAAGAACAGAATCATTACAGTAGACTGTAGCTGTTATTTACCAAATCATGTGCACATGTCATTTTAGAAGGGATTGCTGTCAGTTGTCACTTAAAGTAAAACAAGTTACATGAAAGATTCTATGTATCATCAGGCATACAGGCACAAGGCTTTAACATAATGTTCCATCATTAACTATTCCATTCAGAGCGTATTCTTTAATAGTGAAATCGATTTGGTCAATAAGAGGACCCCAAAATCCAAAGTCATATGCCTCCTATCTTAAAGATATAAAAAGCAGAACTGTATTATGCGAAGAACATCAAATAGGACAAGGATAAAGGCCAATTCAACAGATAGGTACCTTCAGTGAAGAAATTTTTCCCTGCAACTCTTCACTTTCCTTTACATGGATTGGAAAGTTCGAAGCTCGAGCATCCAAGTCATCCATCTCGGACATCTAAGATTCGTGAACCACCAAGAAAGGAAGAATTCATGAGTAGAGGTATGAATATATTAAAAGGTAACTGCAGAATGGCACAGATGAAGTATTCTACCACAAGAAAACATTTCGTTTTTAAGACTCATAAGCTCAAAATCAGACAAAAGGGACAATAATTACAGAAGTTGAAGCCTTTGAAAGAACATCCCGAATTTCTTTGGCCATTGCCATTGCAGCCTCAGCATGTTCCTAATATGGGGCAAAAAAGAGCAGGAAAAAGATTTTTAGATGGTAGGCAAGATGGAAAAGCCCCCAAATAGGAATCAGAAGCATCTTCGATTAACCTTTAACTTGAGATGGCCTGGCACATCACAGGGCACAGGATCCCTTCTCAATAATGTGGCAATATGATCCAGGTGCACTTTATCTTCATTAGCAACTCCAAGTGACCAGCTCTCGATCCTCAAAACACACTTTTCAACACTTTCTCCCCAATTCTTAGCATCGACCATGTTCTTTACCATGTCCCTTACCTGATCCAGGAGAACACACACTTTGTCCAAGAAGCAGTTTCTTCATAGCAGGTTAAAATTAAGTATTCATAGACTATGTTATCAAGACATCACAGTCATAGTCCTCAATGATGAATGACCTCACCCCTGGGTCTTAAGTTGTTAGAACCGTCTCCAGTTATGTAGCCAACAATTCTCTACTGTTTCACTCCCATGTTCTCACGACTGAGAGAGCATGTGTTTTGTACCATGTCTTTGTCCTTTTTCTTTTCTTTTCTTTCAGCTTTTTCCCCCTCTTTAAAGGGAGGAGGGGGGAGGGGGGGGGGGGGTGTGATGCGAGATACAAACTTAGAATCGAGAACTGAAACTTACCGGATCCATTTCTTCACCAGCCCAGATGAACTGTTCAGCCTTCCTCAACGCCTTATCATAGGCATCTCCAGAAAATGGGAGCTGAGTAATCTTACAAGAGCTCAAAAGCCATTCTTCAGCTACTTGAGCGAATGCCACTTGCTTGCCATTTACCTGCATCATATAGAGCTGTCAGACTCATGATGATAAAATAGGAGAAATCATTTAACTGAAAAACTGTATAATGTCTCGGCCCATACCTTCAAAATACAGTCAGGAAAATATGAGTTTTTTAAGGATATGCAAGAACAAGGTTCACTTAATTTAAACTAAAATGACTTCTACCCTCCCTGTAGGGCCTCTAAACAAACATCCCTATCAACATTTCAACTCACCTGAAGATCAGTGCTATCATTCAAAAAGAAATTGCTTGATTTCAAGCTAATGATCAAGAGTTGTTACTTTAGTTTCAATTAACTTGGTATTTCATTAACTTAAATCTATTATTGTAATGTCCTCTCCAATTTTGTATTCTAACATGAAATAAGCTGATCTAGATAATCCTGAAATATAAAAACACTAATTATATATGTACTTCTACATACAAATCATAATGATGAATGTTAGTTCTTAAATGTGCAGTATAAGCCTGCAAACACATCAATGAAGGCTTGAAAGAACCCATACTTCAGAACAACATACATTAAGAAAATCTCAAAGGCAATATCATAAAAGCAAAAACGATGCAGCACAACCTTTTTTGTTAAAGAAACTGAGTCTGATGAACAGGGCTGGTGCCGCCTCCTACTCCTACTTTCTGACGCACAACAATCATCACTATTTTCAGTCATGAGCACCAGTTGATTCAACTCGGCCAAAGAATGCCGAAAAAGAAGACGCCGTTTTCTAGGAATGCATTCACATAGGTGTTCCCAATGCTGCCAAGAAGAATGAATTCTAGTTAGCAAAAGCATTCTGAGTCAAGACAGAGGATTTTCCCTTTTTGTTTAATTTCTAGTGGCATTCAAACACATTAGCAACTTACAAACAAATATAGTGAACATGGATACAAAACTAAAGGTTTGTCAATAACTAGATCCTTCTAGTTACAATCCTGTTAACACTGGGATAGAAAAATTAAATGGATAAGGATTCTATTGATTTAAATAGAATGATATTACTTGATTATCCATACTTTTTTTTTGAAAAGACACAAATGCCTTGATATGTCGTTTGGCATCCAGATGGTTTGCCGTCTGAAGTTTTGTGTAATATATAATAAATAATAGATTTTGTCCTAGAATGTTTCACCTAATCGGAGGAAGAAACAAATTTTTATGAAACTGCACTCAATACTATATCTAGTCCTGATTCTCCATTGCTATCCAGTGCCCTAATAATGGGTGCACTCGTACAGATTTAAGAAAATGGCTAACCCATGCTTGGTTGCAAACTCGCAAGTTCACTGGGAGCATAGTGGTGGGCAGCTCCACCTCAAGCGAGTCAACCATGCAGCCCTTGAGGTTATGAGATCAGAAACTATGGAATGTGCTTGCTGCTGTAATAACCAAATCTACGAATAATTCGTGTATTTTATTTTACGAATAACCGTATTTTATGTATAATTTGCATGTAATTTAGATTTTTTTATATAATTCACATAATACGGACTTTTCGTAAAAAAACGAAAAATCAATTTTTTTAAATGTCTCTAGAATATCTTAAAAACTTCACATAAAAAATAGGACTTCCAATAAAACTATTCTCTTCAACCACTGGCATGCAAGGACATCAACCCCTCCATTGCCCAGTTTGAAAACCGAATTAATTCCATATTTTGGTTTTTTTCATATATTAATTATCGTAGGTTCTAATGCCTAAGTTATCCTCACTTTTATTTCCTTATTTTTTCAGCTCTTTTCAATTTTTTCCGTAATTTATGTTTGTCGAACTAATCCCGTATTCACATTTGGTTATTATGTTTGCTGCATGGATCTCGAGTAGATCATTGATTGCTTGCAATGCCGCCATGCGTGGGGAGGCATGTGAGCTACTGGCTTTGTCACATTTCCTTTGTGGGGCAACTTTTAGTAGCATTGCAAACAACACCTCAAATATATTTTGACTCTGTAAATGTGAAAGAAATTTTGGACAAATTTAGTGGATTGAGTGTAATCAGGGGACGAAGGAGCATTTTCAGAAGCTGTATGAAAATTTATGAGGTGTGATAAACCCATCTTAGACCCTTCGCCTACAAATGGATTAAGAAATTGGGCAAAGAGAATGGATAATTGTCCTAAACCATCAATCTCATACCAGGACCAACACGTGATCTTCCCAAACAATATGGATAACGACATACTAATATGCGTAAACTGCAGAACCCTCCACAGACAATAACAAATAATAAAGGACAAAATCAGAAAGAAGACAACGAGCACAATATAATAATGGTAAAATTGCATACCTCTAAGCATACTTTTTTGGATCTCCTGCAGCGGCAAACAATCGCTGAAAGATACAAGTATTGTTGGCAAATAATGCACGTAGGATCCTGGTACACAGGCATGAAGTCATACATTCACCATCTTCATGGACTATGATAAAAGTTAGTGGAAAATATTCCTATTTGAAATCATACCTCCTCAGTACCAACATGTTCAGGATACTTTCTTTGTGGCATTACAGATGACCTGACAATCCCTTTCTTCCACAGTCGCTCCCTCCATGTTTTCTCTTTGGAGTATATTCTGAGTAATTCTTTATTCAAGTAAGGCGATGCCTTGCTATTACAGCTATTCTGCCAACATAAAAAATTCACAGTAAAATCTGAGAAATCATTGACTCGAGATGACTTTATCCAAAAAAAAGAAAAAAAACTCGGCATGATTTTTCAAGAGCAAAGCAACACCAAGAGAGACTGAAAGCACAACAGCACACATGCCAGACAACCCATTAGAGAATATCAGAATTTATATAAACAGTGTAAGAACACATAAAAGTTCCAAGGGGAATAGTTGTCAAGGGTGCTTAAAAAACAGGGTGACACCATGACCATCTGTGCGTTTATCATTGGACCAAGCTACACCTCTAGATGTACTGAATCCTTAGTACAACTACTGCATGCAGCCCAATAGGTACGACAAAGGATGATTCACTCCATAATGGGAACCAAACAACATAGTGGCGTTTCAATAATTAGTTATTTACTCGAGGAACAATTTCAAGTATTCTGTTAACGCTCAAATTAACAGCAAGCTGGTACACAGGCTAGTGAAGCAAGATGAGAATTTGGCAGAATGTATTCCTAAACCTTGTTTTCTTGTGTGAAAACTCAACATACGCTAGGTTTACTTTTTCTTATCCGTCCCCTGTTAGGTTCAACCAGACCTTGCAACCTAGTATAGGTCTTCACTTATGAATGATTCCAGCTTTGTAGGACATCCATAAACATTTTCAATTGGCAACAAATCCGGCTCATCGACATTCAGCTCAGGCTTCTGTAGTAATGAATTAATATGCTAGAAATCCACCTGGTTCTTGTTATCCTCCGTAATCCCATTCAGTATTCCTTTTTCTATTGACAAGTTAACACAATACGGCATCTTATCCTTTCATGCAGAGACTCTAGTGGTTTTCTGAGGAGCAACAAAAATAAGCTAGATTAGTTAACAACCTGCCAAGTTCCTCTCAAGAATGTCTCGATCACTAAATTCAACTCTTCATGGATACGGTCTCTTCCAACTCTGATCTAAAATGGAAGGCTTTTCACCACATAAGTCAATGAGCCCACACAGCATCCACGCAAAATTTCAAAAGCCTTTATAACTAAGAACTTATTTCACATGGCAAAGTTACATCCTTAAAAACAAAAGAGTAAATTCACCATCAAATCAACACAAAAGACATTCAGCCAAAGAGTGGGCACCTTTGCTACAACACAAAGAAGCTCTTCATGAGATAGCACAGCAGCTTTACGGAAAAGCTGGTAAAGTTCTGCTCCAAAACCTCCATGAGGCAACCAGTCAGCAGGAGCAAAATTGACAGCCTCTGCACAATTTAAGCCTGGAGCCATGGGAGAGAGAAATGTTAATCAAAGGTAAACATGACAATCGTCTCACGAAACAAATTAGCTTCAACTAACTATCATCAACCTTTCTTACATACCCAAGTTGAAGCCGCTGTGGTAAGACCTAGGGAAAGTAATAACAAAATTTCCTGGCTCCTGCAAGGGGAATAAGCACCATAACACTAAATTCTTCAACAATCAAACATGGGAAACCAAGAACTGGTATTCTAGCATTTCCCACCAATGACTTGGAAATTGAAACCCAGTTGGTAGGATTCATGTACATATCCGTCCTTTACCTCATTACCACATCAACAGAGGAACTAGTCAAGATCTACTAATTATCAACTTTAAATTCTGGTATAGATTGGTTCCGCAGCATATAACTGGCAAAGATGTAATGTGCCGTGAAGAGTTCGAATCCTACAACATATAATTGAACCCCCCATGTGTGGTGTTTGATATGTGATGTTTGTTTTGGCACTTGATTTGTATTTTGTAATCGGTCAATACATTGTTCACACTCCAGGCCCATGAAGGGCACTTGCGTGAAGGTAGCAGTATAATTTTGTCTTCTACCATTACCTTAAATTTTTCGTAAAGCTTATTTAACAAAAACCGTGATATGTTTTCCCAACGAACTATGTAAATAACGAATACCTGAATAACACTGTACACTGGAATTTTATTCTGCAGCAAGACAGAAGGGTTCAACATTGTGACAAGCTGAAAAAGCAGATCTGGCTGGGCATCAAATAGATCAGGAAGACAGCTGCGCATAACCTATAGCAAGCAGAAGGCCCAGATTAAAACTCTATCATAACTACAACGGGATGATGAGCATAACGCATGAACTCACACATACTTTGAAGAAGTACAAAAAAATGTGATGGGAAGTAAACAAGGCAAGGCACACTTTTTTGCGTGAAAGGTAGGTTCCTCAAAAGCCTATTTCACAACTTTGCGTGGCAGCTCTGCCTTGGTGAACAGTTACAGCATTGATTGTCCGTGGATGAGCAGCAGCATTTTATGTGAGTCACGAAACCACAATTCATAATGGCTCTCAACAAAAGAATGCCAAAGAGGGGGGGGGGGGGAGAATACTATAAGCAAAATGAAAAGTGCTGAGCAGTTGGAAAGCACATTTTACAGACGTGCTAATCATTTGGTTGGGAAATGCTAATTGCATAATGGTCATTTGCCAGGTATCTTAAACTGCAGTGCATATATCTCCCCTGTTAAATGGCTCTGAGAAAAGATAAAATATAGGTGAACTCCATGGAGAAAGGGTACACAAAAACAAACCTTCTCAAATGCTGAAGCCTTTGAACCAGGGACACTGTACCACAATTTAGGGTTTCCCCTGAAGACAAAATGGAAAGGAAAAAAATGAAATACAAATAAAAAGAGAAATGGTGCAGTCAATTTGTATTAATTAGCTTCTCTTCAAAACAACATCCTGCTGGAAAGTATTGCGATTAATTAATAGTACGCTTATTTTTGGCGGCTCAATTACCAAGTGGTAACTTTACACGTAAGATAGGTACAAAAGGATGGACTCCTGGCGCTTCCTTCCTACAATATCTAACGGCATTAAAGTAAAATAAATAGGTGTTACTTTACATGGGAGCATTTTAACTAACGAAAATTCTATGAATAATTATGGCTTTTGGAACAGCATTACCCAAACCCCATGGATAATTATGGCTTTTGAAAAATGCTTAGAACAGCATTACCCAAACCCCGTAGATTCCAACAGGCCACCTTCAACATGAACTCTATTTTTGCTATGCATACACAAATTTTAAACTGACATCAGAATTTGTTATGCTACACAAACTACTCTTTCGGCACGATGTGTCTGTTTACCAAAAGGCTCAAGAATTATTTCCTTTACAAATAGTAGTAGTACAAGGTACACGTTATTTTAAAAAATCATTCTTAGCACAGAAGCAATAAAGGATTCTTCATAACTATTAAAACTTGTTCTCTATTTCTGCTTTAAATGGTAAGACAATTGAGGACGGACAGGAGTAACAGAATCCCATTCTATTTTCTTGCTTGGAAAAGGGAAGGGCTGAAGAAAGGAAACAAAGACAATTGATTTTGTTGCTTTCACATTATCCATCCATGTTGTATTGCCTTCTTTGTTCAGGGAAAACTTCTCTTTTGATCACATACCAAATTTCATGCTGAACCTTTTATCAGCTTCTGATAGTTTATACTCCAAACATAAAGAATAATTTATATAGATTAATTAATATTAATTTCAAACAATCGATCATAGAAATTTGGAGATGAAAATAACTATATAATGCTAAGCAACTTTGTTCCACAGTTAAGCGATCCAGTTGCTTCTTCGATAGCTCAAAGAGAAATTGGTCCCTTCTCATAGTGAATAAAACGATTTTAACAGATTGGGGATCTTAGTTACCCAGAAAACCATGGATCCACATTCCCGTAAGAAAAGATACTGGAATTCTTACTGCTAAATTTTATGAATCCAGAAAATCACCATTGAGTTCCTCGGCATAAGAATATACAAGCCGAACCACTTGACAGGATTATTCCTAAATCACTAACTCCTTGGAAGGCGAGTCTTATATTCTCAGGTCAACATTAAGTTTTCCAATCCTACACAAGGTTGTAAGTGGTGATTGATAACAGATTATATTTTCTGAGCAGGCCCAAAACACATGAATGAAATCATATGACATAATAGTAAATGCTTTTGCCAGTCCTTTCCACATACTCTAGCCAATTATTACCACTATATCCCTGAAGAGATGGAAAAGGAAATAAGTAGCAATGACTCTAACTACTCACTGACTAATGGAATCCAGACGTCAGCCATTGAGTTTAAGCACTGGTGGAAAACACTCAAAGTTGAATGTTTGGAATAGCACATGGCATTTGAAGAAATGTACTACTAGGAATCCATAACTAGGACAACATATAATACATGGGAATCACTCCATAAACTCCCAAGGAAGCCTACTGGTATTAAATTATGCAACTAGCGAGAAAAATGGTGGTCACCACACCAGACATTAAGGACAAAAATGAAGTCACTCACCAGTGATGATAATTCATGGAATAAAAGCAATGGTCTTCAAAATGCCAGCAGAATGCTGAAAAGAGCATGCCCATGTACAACCACGGAACCATGACGCCAGCAATATTGTGATGAACAGCACGAAGCATAGAACCCTTCAGCTTGGGCAAGTTATTGAGATTCCATGGACTAGCACAATATTCATCCCACACTGCAGGGTCAATTGACTCTGGCCTCTGATCATTCACACGAGGAAACCCGCTACCATAAATGGAAGTATCTATATCACTGCCATACTTCACCTCAACCTCACCAAGTGATCCTTCCACAATTTCCCAGAACTTCTTCTCTATTTGCACATGGGAGAAAGAACTTGCACCCAACCATTTCTTCTTTGTCCGATCAGCCACCTTTCTAAAAGATTCTAAAGAGAATCGCCTTCCAGGAACAAAGCCAAAGCTATCCTTATCGGAATTCAAGCACTCAAAGCAGTACCAATTTCCAGGAGGAATCGCCTCTAATGGAGGCGACAAGCAATACATATGCCAACCCTTATTACACCTGTCACACAGCAACATAACCTCCGCATGTAACCCACTTTTACATTGTTCGCATACCTGATCATACCGTTCTTCTAAAGCGTGGTTGACCTCCACACTTGCGCCACTATTACTCTTCCTCCTCTTTCTTCCACAAGGAGAATCACTTGCTTGATCAGTTTTCCTCTCAACCACTTGCGAACTCTTCATATGATTCCTACCCTTCCCATCATTCAATTTATTATAATAACTCTCATAATCATACAAATGCTCAAGATACAACTGACTCAAAACATGCTTCGCACACTCGGAAATCTTCCCCTTCCCACCACGCGTCGACCTCATAAACCTCGCAACCTCGCCCCACTTCTTCCCCTCCACAACCTTATCGTACCCCCCAAACCGCTTCACCGCATTAAAAAACCTACACAAATCCAAATCCTCCCCTTCAAACACAACCTTCTTCCTCTTCACCTTCCTCCCATACTGCCCTTCCAAAAACCTCCCGTACTCCAACCCGAATGTCTTCCCATCACACGACGCGACCCTTGCCTGCAACTGATGAATCGCCTGCGTTTTTGTCGGGAACTCGAAACTATCCAACTTCAACACAAACGGCGGGTTCCAACTCTTGGGCGGAACAATCCTACAAATCCCGTAAACCTCAGCCTCTTCCCTGATCTTGTAAATAAACTCCAATGGGTCCCTGAATTCCTCCTCCGTGGGGTAATACACAGGAGCTTGAGGCACATTCAGTGATCCATTAAATGGAACTGTGGTTGCTTGCCCTAATCCTAATTTCTCCACCGCCCTAGGTCTTCCTTTCCCCATTTAACAACACATCAAAATGAATCACATTCAACCTAATCATTCAACACCCAGTCGAATCAATCAATCTACTCGATCAAATCAAATTCAATCAAATTCAACCTCGAACATGAGATTGCAATGAAATATACTGGTGAGATTACAATGAAAAAACGGAATCGATGAGATCGGAATCGGAATTCTAGGGTTTTGACATACCTCGGATTGGGAGCTTTGCGTATGGAGAGAGTAAACGGAGGATAGTGTCTTGTTCGTGGGAGATTTGGTTAAGTTGGTTGATGGGAAGAAGATGGAGGATCGTGGGTCGTGGGGGTGATCTTTTTTAAATGAAGGGCTCGAGTTTGACAAATTTACTAAATTGCCATTAAGGTTCTTTTACAAATAGGATTTTGTCTTTAAAAAAACTCAAATCAAAATATAATCCCAAAAATCTACCTAATTTTTTAAAATTTCATTTAAGTTATTCAAAATTTATCAAATATCTCAATTGAGTTGTTTACATTAATTTTTTTTTATTAAAACTAACCTAATCTTATAAAAAAAATTAAAAAACATAGCTTTTATTAAAAATAATAACAAAATATACTCAATCCTTCAAATTTAAGAGTATCTCCAATAACATGTAGTATAGTTAGCAAAAATTATGTCGATTGTCATTGGGGTTCTTTTATAGACTAATTCTTATGAGAAACTTGAGATGTAAAAGCATCTCCGATGATATGTAATGAATTTAACAAAATTTATGTTTATCAATAATTACTTTATGTGTTGTACGGGATTGAGAATAATAATAGAAATGAACATTGTGAAAGATATGGTATAAAGTTGTTTAAGATATGATAGTTATTAACTACTGTTGTTTAATATATTTTTTTTACAATTTCCGTGAAGTATCACTTGAAAAATTTTATTCTAAGTAGATATCACCTCATATCCTAAATCCCCACAAGATATTACTAAGATCAAAGAGTATGCCTAAACACATAGTTGTACGTCTATTTTGTCTAATAATACATCTAATAAGTATATCAATACTTCAATTGAAATTCGACCTAAACAACTAAAAACACCCGTCGAAATTCAATTGAAATAACTACTAGTCCCATCGAAATCCAAATGAAGCAACCAATATATTCATCGGAATCCGATCGGAGGTAGTTCCCAACGCAAAACACAATCACCACCACACAAAATCATTCAAAATCTCTTACCCCTAACTCAATCACCACCCCCAAAACAAATGTAAAATCGAGTTAAGGACATTCTAGAGGGGGAGGGGATGAATATGTTATATCAAAGATTTTAGCAAAATTGACCGTTAAATCAAATTATGTCGCAGCGAAATAATATAACAGCCTCGAAAAACATTTAACGAACAAAGTATTTTGGTTCTTGAAGATCAAACAGAAACTATAATCAAAGCAATTGAAAAGCGACACAATAAGGAGCCGTATGTTGATGAATGATGTCATTTTCTTAGTAAAATATCTCAAATTCATTTAGAAAATATTTGTCATCTCTATCAAAACATAGAACTCTAATCCTTATATCCAATTGATTTTCTACATCTGATTTATATTTTTAAAACATTGCAAAAGTTTCATCTTTTGTTTGTAACAAGAATACATAAGCATATCTACTTGTTCATCAACAAATATGATAAAATAATATCTACCACCTTTAATTAACATCTCATTCATTTCACATATATCAGAATAAATAAAATCTAGTAGTTCATTTTTTTCTTTCAATATTTTGAAAGGTTTTCTATGTATTTTTTATTTAACATAAGTTTCACACTTGTCAAGTTCATTGTTGCCAATATCGATTAATTCCATCTTATGCATATTCTTTAAATTTCTTATATGCACATGTTGTAATCGATAATGTCAAAGAGATATAAAATCAAGAATGTAAGTAGAAGAGGTACTCATTTTATTGATAACGTTCATTTGATACATCCTATTATAAGCATAACGTTTGCCAACAAACACACCTCCTTTAGTGATAATAACATGATCGGATTCAACTGAAACACGAAAGCCCTTCTTATCTAGCAACCCGACAGAAATTAGATTTTTCCTAACTTGTGATACATAAAGAACATTCAACAGTGTGAGGGTATATCCAGAGATGAGGTTGATTTCAATTACCCTTTTACTTCCAACATTGACACTAGCATCATTTCGCATGAGCACTTCGCTTCTTCCTCATGGAAGTTCTTGAAAAAAGACTTGTCATTGCAAACATGGACTCTAGCCTCAGAATCAAGCCACCATCCAGCATTCTCAGAAGTCATGCTTACCTCGAAGATCATAATGACCCCAAGATTGAGCTTTGAAACCATAACAATCAAGTTTTCCTCAATCATAGTGGCGGTTCCACTCTTGTGATATTTGCACTCATATTAAGAGAGTTTTATATGTTCTTGTTAGTTTCGTTAGATTCGATTTTATATGTAATCTTCTTTAATTGGCTGTTATTCTTCTTCAAATTAAGAGAGTTCTTTGTCTTCTTCCCTTCAGCCACCACATAATGCACTTTTGACTCAATTTGGACCAAATGAAACTTGTCATATTCATGTGACTCTTTCTCAATTCGAATATGTTTCTATAATTGGTCTAAAGAATAGTCCTCAGATTAATGCACTAGTTTTTTGGCGTAGTCTTTCCAAGAAAACAGAAGTTTTGTAACTATTTCTCCGACTTAAAGGAGCTCCGGGAGTGTGATGCCAATGACACTCAACTTGATAATAACTTGTAACTTATGTTCTTGTTCAAGAATTGACTTGTTATCTACTATCTCATAATCAAAGTAGATAGTGAAAAGATAGCTTTTGGTATCTTTCTCCATTGTTTTGTACTTGAATTCAAAAGCGGTCCATATTTCTCGAGCAGCCTTGCCAGTGGAATAAAGATCATATAGTTTGTTTGAGAGAGTGTTGATAATATGTCCTCGACAGATTGCTTCATCGACATGTTTTTGACGCTCTTGTTGTCGCTCCTCTATTGCTGGAACATCTATGAGGTCTTCATTCTTAGGATAATGGATCCTTGGGAATTGGTGTAAACTTTGGATCTAGCACGCAAGCGATCTTGAGAGTTGTGAGAAAAAACATCACTTTCGATTGCCAACGACTAAAGTTATTGCCATCAAATTTGTCAAGTTTGACAAAGTCTTGATTCATGAGTTTGAGCGATTCGAAATCCATTGATTCATAATTTTAAGATTATTAGAGAAAATAGGTATAAGGATGCCAAATCGCGTAGCAAATGAACAATTGGACAGTGGGTAATCCATGTCTTTAAAATTCTAAATAACCCTTACTATGTATATAGTTTGTTAATGGGTTACAATTGATTCTACTTTTAGGATACTGTGACTCACAAGGATTAGATCGTAGTTGTAAATTTAAGACCTAACAAGGTGGTACTCTAAGAGGTAGAAAGAAAGGAGGAAGAGAAGATTATGAGTGTTTTGTGGATGGATGTGTTTGTGCACCAAACCCTCATATTTGGCCTTTTATTTGTAGTGCTCAAGGGACCTTAGGCATTCCTTGTAAGCTTCCACACAAATGTCATGATTAGGGCATTTCAAACATCATTAATCACCCCACCATAAAGCCAAAAATCATGATCAGGGTGTATGAAACATCAAGAGAATTGTAACACCATCATCATAAACAATTTAAGTATTTCAAAAGTCATTGACAATTTAACTATTAAAATACAACACATGTTAAGAATTTGTAAAGTCTTTTATGTTTGGTTTTTCAAACACTTTAACTTTTCTTATCACTTAACCATAATTTCTAACAATTATATCTATCCATACACGAAGCTTTCTTATCATCAATTCCTTTCAAAGCTGACCATACATCCTGAGCAGAGAAGTCAGATATCAAAGACTGCTTTAGTACTAAACCCATATCAAGAGCCTGAGGATTGATGTCAGTTCTGCTTCTGGAACTCAGTTAGTGCTAAACTCAGTTAGCCTTCCCTAAGATCGACTTCATATAAACCAGAATATGCTCATTAATAACTGCTTCCTCAGTCAACATATGCCCCTGATCATCAAGGATGCATGTGATAAGAGATTTTCTTTGCTTCTCCTTAATGACCCGATAGAAAAAGATTAATTTATGTAGAATAGGGTTATTTTAATTATTTTGACATTATAAAACATTTTAATTTACCTAAAATATCCAATTCTAATCATATTTCGTAACATAATACTCCCTACGTCCAAAAAAACTTTGCAATATCAAACATAATTTTTTTTTTTAAATTTATCGTGAAATGTCAATAATTATGTAAGTTATATATTTTAACTTAATACATATTACGGGACGATTAGATACGATTTGATTTTACACGCATGCACGATGATCAAACATAATTTTTTATAAATTTATCGTGAAATATCAATAATTATGTAAGTTATATATTTTAACTTAATACATATTACGAGACGATTAGACACGATTTGATATAAAAATCAGATATATATTTTTATATATAAATTAATATAAAATAAATATATTTTGTAAAATTGAAACGAAGGGATCACTGTATTTGCCAAAATGGTAGGGCTTCGTGCTAGTGGAAACAGCAAATGCCACGATCTCCATTATCTGTTCCTGAAAATCCCCACCGCCTCCGCCGCCAACTCTTCGTCTTCTATTTTTTGTATGAGAAATCCCAGCTACATGCTTATGTCCAGATATTTGAATATTTCGCTTTTAGTAGTAATTCTAATATTTTGGATGGGAAATTCTCTATTTCCAGTCCCATTTATGTTGAAGATAAGAAGTACAGATCATATGTATTTGTACTCACGATTGTTTCGTAATGTCTTCCTTCTGTTATTTTTCACATTCAAAATTGTACTAAAATAATTTGATAACATAAAGTGACAAAAAGAACAATAATCTATTTTTTGTTCATAGTTTCATAAAATCAACACGAACTTCATTGAATGTCGTTCTTTTTTTTTTATTATTATATCTACGTCGATCATATGTCAAGTTTCTTAGCAAAATTAATCCTCCTCTAACAGTTTTTTTTTATCGAAAACTCCAGTAACACTTATAAAACACACCTAGTTTCACCAAACTTGACCAGCATAATCCTACATACACTCCTTTTAGACTATTTATCCTTTTTTTATTTTTATCTTTATTTTATAATATTATTGTCATTTTTTTTTATAGGAATTTGATTTTTTACTTAGTCATCTAACACATTTCTTATAACGATTTCCTATATCAATATTTTATATTTTCATATATTGATTTTTAAATATATTTGATATTCTAATTATTATATAATTTATGTTGTGACTAATTGTTATGATAATAAACCTTTAAACGATTTTTACTCTATTAAAAAAATATTTTTCTTCATAAGTTATGTTGTTTTCATTTTTTATTCTTTTGATATTAATAATTTTTAAGTTTTAAATCTTATTTTAAATAGTAATTGTTTTCTTAGAATCTTAAATAACATAAAATAGTAATAAAACAAATAATAAATATTGTTTTGATTTTTTGAAATTGAGAAATAAAATAAAAAATAATATAATGATATAAATATAAATAAAAAATAAATTGAGTGAATCATTTTTCACTTAATTTCCTATATTTGGAGATAAGAAATGGGTTTGGGCAATCATTACTAATGCTGTTAGTTTGTTTTCCGTTCCGTACACCAAGTTTGAAGTTGCTACTAATAGCACCCTCCGAAAAAGGATAAAAAAGCACAACACCCAAAACACCGAAAATTGGATTAGAATTAGAAAATCGGTAAAAAGAACAATAAAACAGGAAAAACAAAGAGAAAACAGATCAATCAAATTGGGCAACAGATCAAAAGGCAAAGCAGCCAGCCAGCCAGCCAGCCAGCCAGCGAGCCAGCCAGCGAGTTGAAGTAGACGAGCAGATCTCTCTGTCTCTTCATCCTTCCAAAATCCAGCGCATCTTTGATTACATACAGCGAAGCAGCAAAATCTCGTCAAAGTGGAAGCACTTTCACTAGTCGATTTCGCTCGAGTTCGCTTTGATTTGATTCTGCTCGATTGAGTTCGATTTGATTATGCTACTACAAAACAGGTGAAATGGATCGATTTCGTTTTCGTTGTTGATTTTTGGTTTTCGGATTGTAACTCCTGAGTTGAATCGGTGTTGCGAGATTTGATGTTGATGGTTTTGAGTTTGCTGTTGAGTTAGTTTGACAAGTGGGTGTTACGGAAATGGAATGATTGATTGTTTTAGTTTGTCCGATTCTTGTTTGATTGCTGTTGTTTTTGTGCTGCGTATATTGCTGTGAGTTGACTTGGTTTTGTGGAGTTGAGTGTGCTGTTGGATAAGTCGGAGCAGTTACAGGAACGAAATGGTTGATTTAAACTCGAGACCGACCTGCTCTGTGATCCATCGATTTACAGGATCATGACTATTGCCTCACTCGCAATCTCTTAATCGGCATTAGCTAAACATTTGGAATGTATCAAATGAGAATAAGTTTTTGATCCTGTTTTCTCATTTTACCCCTCTCTCTTTTAACAGACTGTTCGCTAGCTCTCCGGATAATAATCTCACCTTGTGGAATCATATATGTATGGAAGTTTGCTACGAGTTAGTGCCATAGACCGTTTTAAATTTGGTGCAGTTTTAAATTTAACCGCTTATTTGCAGTGAAATGCTTGATTAATTCGATAACAACTTCAATGCTTGCAGGGTTGCATCGATAGGCCTTTGTAGTTGGTTTGGTTTCTTCTATGCTAAACGATTATAATGCCATTTGTAGGTATTGATATTCAAGTGAATCTTTGGATTCGTGAGGAGTGAGGCGTGGCATAGGTCGGTTCAGTGATGGGCTGTTGCAGCTCGAAATTCACGTTATGTTGTGGAGAAGGGGATGAGATTGGGCAGAGTATTGAACTCACCAAAGCTGGTGAGTAGATATTCTAAGCGTGTATTAGTTCGCAATGATATTCCTATGTTGGAGTTCCGCAAATAATAGTGAGAGAAGTTTCTGGTACTTTTTATTCTTGATGATGTGAAGTTTGTCGTTTCTACAGAAAGTCAGGAGAAGAGTGATGTTGATAATTTGCCTACTTTCCATGAATACACGGTTGAACAGCTCAGAGTGGCGACTTCCGGGTTTGCTGTCGATAATATAGTATCAGAGCACGGAGAAAAGGCACCTAATGTTGTTTATAAAGGAAAGTTGGAGAATCAAAGACGGATTGCTGTTAAGCGCTTGAATCGATCTGCTTGGCCTGATCCAAGGCAGTTTTTGGTAATGGAGCTTGTAATATTTGTTCTCTTTTTTGCTCATTGCTTTATTTTTGTTGCGAGTATCCTTTAAGTTATGACAGACTATAAAGATGAATTTCACTATTTTTTGCTATAAGATAATGTGTAATTTCTGTCTGGTTTTGAGTTGATTGGTTCAAACTTCAGAATGTGCTAGATGGCTGTGCCATTTCATGAGGGAACAAATGTAGGTTTCCTATTGGTGGGACACTCATATACTGTTCTCCGGATAACTTTCCAACAAAGATCATAACTGTTGGTCACTGTTGAGAGATTTTGGAGAAGTGATTCGTTTCATTGATAACAAAGAGTGGTATTTATACAACATAATACAATAATTGAACTATTTTCTACACTCCCCCGTAAACTGGAGCATATATGTCTAATAAGCCCAGTTTGGAGGTGAAACGACAATGAAGAGATCGAGATAAGGCTTTTGTGAAGATATCTGCAGTTTGGTCACCAGCTGGTACATACTGCAGCTGGATTTTCTTTTGTTGAACCTTTTCACGTATAAAATGACAGTCAACCTCTATGTGCTTGGTTCTCTCATGGAAGACTGGATTTTTCGACAATGTGAATGGCAGTCTTATTATCACAGTAGAGAGTTGGAGGACTAGGTAACCGAACACCGAGTTCAGATAGGAGACGTTCAATCCAAGTCAACTCAGAAGTAGCTAAAGTCATAGCTCTATATTCTACTTCAGCTGAGGAACGGGTTACAACCGTTTGTTTCTTGGCTCACCATGTAATTAGATTTTCATCAAAGTATGTACAATAGCCACTGGTGGAACGTCTATCATTAGGAGATCCAGCATAATCTGCATCAGTGTATGCTGCGAGAGAGAGAATAGCTGTAGGTCTATAGATGAGTCCCTTTCCAGGAGACTTCTTCAAATACCTCAAGATGTGCTCAACAGCTATAAGATGAGACTTTCTTGGAGTATGCATGAACTGACTAACTAAACTCACTGCAAAAGATATATCCGGTCGGGTCACAGTCAAGTATATAAGTTTGTCAACAAGTCTCCGATACATGTCTGGATTAGGAATAATAATGTCTTAAGATTTTGTTCCATTGGAGTGCCAACTAGTTTACACCCAAGAAATCCTGACTCTTTTAGTAGATCCAAACAGTATTTCCTCTGATTTATAAGAAGAGACTTTCCCTGCTTAGCAATCTCAATCCCCAAAAAGTATTTGAGAGTACCCAAGTCTTTGGTGTGAAATTGTTTTGAGAGATGAGATTTTACCTTAGCAATTCCAGCTGTATCATCCCCCGTAATGATAATGTCATCAACGTAAACAAGTAGTATCACAGTCCCTTGAGAACGTCGATGAACAAATAATAAAGAATCTACGGAGCTCTTGGAGAATCCAATGGTCTGTACAACCGTGCTGAATTTCTCAAACCATGCTCGTCGAGATTGTTTGAGCCCATACAATGACTTTTGAAGGCGACATACATGATTCTCCTCCGCAGTCTCATACCCAGGAGGCTGAAGCATATAAACAGTCTCTGCCAAGTCATCATGTAAAAAGGCATTCTTGATGTCAAGCTGATACAATGGTCATGAACGATGCACAGCAAGTGAGACAAGCACACGAACAGTATTGAGTTTGGCAACTGGAGAGAATGTCTTCATAATCAATACCATGCTGTTGGGTAAATCCTCTAGCCACAAGATGAGCCTTTAATCTTTCAACTGACCCGTCGGGATTGTGTTTTACCGTATAGATCCAACGGCAGCTAACACAAGACTGCCCTGAAGGAGTGGAAACAACATCTCATGTGCCATTTTCCCATAGAGCCTGCATCTCTTCATTCGTAGCAGCTTTCTACCCTGGATGTGCAAGTGCCTCTCTCACTGAAGTAGGAACAGAAATAGATGATAAAGCATATGCAAATTTTCGAAGAGAGGGTGAGACGATGATACGATACAAAATTAACAATGGGATGTAAAGTACAAGTATGAGGATGCTTACGAAGGGCAATGGGTAGATCCTCCGGAGCAGACGTCATTGGTGAAGGGTGAGAAGCTGCAGGAATTACTTTATCAATTGTCTGCTTCACCTTTCGAGCATAGGTCCAAAGTGGAGCAGGAGCAGGTTCTAGCAATCTCTAAGAGATGATGATTCTTACGCTCAGCAACTCCATTTTGTTGGAGAGTGTAAGCGCAAGAGGTCTGATGAATAATGCCTTGTTGAGAACAAATGTCATGTTCCTTAATATATTCCCGTATATTATCAGTGCGTATAACCTTAATAGTAGTAGAGAACTGAGTATGAATTTCATAAATGAATGTACGAAACACAGAGACAACCTCAGATCTATCGTGTAACAGAAATAACCATGTCATACGAGAAAAATCATCTATAAAGGTGACAAAATACTGAAAGCCAAATAGACTTTTCAGCTTATAAGGACCACATATATCTGAGTGGACTATAGCAAAGGGAGTATCACTGCGAGCATGAACAACTGGAAAGCTAGATCCGTGATGCTTTTCCATTTTACATGCTTCGCAGCTAAACTCAGAGAAGAAAAAAGTAGGGATCATGGTACGAAGGACAAACAAAGGTGCATGACCAAGTCGTCGATGCCAATCAATACTTGAAACCGCGGAAAGAGTAGTGGGTGATGCATTCAAATGATAAAGTCCCTGAGCTTCACGACCTTCACCAATTACTGCCTGAGTCCGAAGATCTTGTATCACAAAAGAAGAAGAAGAAAATATGATGAAGCAGTTGTGTTCTTTTGTGAGGCGACTCACAGATAGTAAATTGTATCTTAAAGAAGATACTGAAAGAACAGATGGAAGAGTAAGAGAGGGAGTGAGAGAGAAAGGTCCTGAACCCAACACATGAACGGTATTCCCATCGGCTATTGTGATGAACTGATGTGTCGTCTCAGTCATAGTGAGAATGGTGGACTGAGTGATGTGATATGTTGCACAAGAATCGATAACCCATGAGGATGACATAGAGATATGGGCTGATCGAGACAGAAATCCTCAGGAAAGTCCACCAGTGGAAGTGGAGGTCGAGGGCGTCTCAACTGACACCTGTCTAGCCGAAGCAGCTGATGACTGATCATCATACTCATGTTTCTTTCAGCAAGTGGTAATATGCTTTGATCGAGATTAAAATACTCGAAGAGACTGAAGCTCCTGAGAGGAGAAACCATTGGTGGAAGTGGAAGTCACAACATAATACAATAATTAAACTATTTTCTACCGTCACAAAGAAAGGAACTCAGCTGTTTCTCTTGAAAATAAAATAAAAGTATCGCGTTGCACTTGAGCTGCCCTATTTGGGAAGAACATGATATTAGCTCGTTGACCTTTGAGTACCATACTTGTTCTAAATTTGACATTTCCTTTTCTCCAGTTATATTGTTTTGCTGCCAGCTTAGATCTTTCAGTTAATCAGGGGACGTACTTCCCTGGATTGCTGTATGGACACAATGCTGCCAAAGCGATATGCACTCTTAAGTTTCAAGGAACTTGTCATTATTTTTTGTCTGTTCTTGGTTCAGATCTCCAGCCACTTTGTTTGTCGCAGTATTTCTAGCCCTTTTCCTCTTTATCAGCAGGTGGTGCTGTAACGCCCCCGGCTGATCCGGGTATTCGGATCTAGCACGCGGGTCGTCACCAAGAAATCCTTTTCCAGGCTCAGGACTGACCCCACAGACCAACACTAGTCCTTTCAGCATGCTTTGTCCTCACTTGCACACACCCTGAGAAACTTCCCGGGAGGTCACCCATCCCAACATTTACTCCACGTCAAGCACGTTTAACTGTGGAGTTTTAATGTGATGGGCTACCGAAAAGAAAGGTGCACCTTGTTTGTATAGGTAGTACTATCAAACCATTTAAGCATTTCCTTGGGGTATTACAGGTGCTGTCCTCATTTTTCGAGTCTATCTATTCCTGATTGTAGTTGCCACTGCTTGTTTCTGTAATATTTAAACCTCCATAACACAATTTCTTTTCATTTTCATGCATGGACCTAGGAAGAAGCAAAGGCTGTTGGACATCTCCGCAGCAACAAGCTGGCAAATTTACTTGGCTGTTGCTGTGAAGGTGATGAAAGACTACTTGTTGCAGAATTCATGCCTAATGAGACGCTTGCAAAACACTTGTTTCATTGTAAGTCATCACACTATTTATGATAAATTGTATGCTTTCTCAAATTACTACCCTCTAAGTAAACTATCCCTGGTGGATTGCTGCCGTTAGATAAAGAAAGATGATTATTCGTTCAATTTACCACAGGGGAAACACAACCGATGAAATGGGCAATGCGGTTGAGGGTTGCTTTCTATCTTGCACAGGCTTTGGATTACTGTACTAACAAGGGGCGTGCCTTGTATCATGATCTGAATGCATATAGAGTTCTGTTTGATTATGTAAGTCCTACCATGACTGATCTTGTACTTCCTTTTAGCAGCTCAGCATACTCAATGAGTTACTGGCTTCTTTTTTTTCTTTTTTTTTTGGTTTTTTTATTGTTGTTAAGAAGCTTAAAGTTTCTTGGATTAGAATAGTTTTCTCTGCCGAGGAAAAACATCTGGTATACTAGATTCATCATCCATTGATTTTTATTTCTTGGTTGGTGATGATGGAAATATTAGTAGTGTTAGTAGGCAATTGGAAATTCCTCACTCT